>JAZGUH010000679.1:0-279123 GCA_037893225.1 Hippasteria phrygiana
CCTTAATTTCAATGAATACAAGGCAGATAGCAATCATGATTTCAAATATTCAATTTGGATATTTAAATATGAAGCCTGTAAGAATGTGCAAAAACTTCAAATTTTAGATCACAATTTCCTATTCAGATAAACAGTCCACCAAACGAACAGGCGCCCTCACATATTTATTAATGTCCCTTAGCATAGTTCCTAGTTGTAACTTGTAAGGTTTCACAAACCGGTCCTAGTTACGTTACAGACAGCACCAGTTGTAATGGCACGATTCAACGCAGCGGTCGTTGGCGGCGCACCTCGGCTGATCTAATTGAACGTGGGATGTTGTTGGCCGACACTATGACCCGAAAATCGGGATAAAACACCCATCGGACGTTCGCCACGTGCAATTCCTTTAACGATAAAATACGGGCTTTTAGTAGTCCACAAGATGTCATTTTTAATGCAATAGGAGAGAAAGAACATTCCCCTAGTTAGTCAATGGAAATCAATCTGTGTGTAGAATATTACTAAGTGGTAATGAAATTCTGGATTGTAAGCACCAACTTTAACGATAAAATACGGGACTTTGGAGGGCCACAGATGTAAAATTCTATTGCCACGGAACGAAAACAACATACCCTTGTTACGCCCCCCATAGAGAAACCACTGTGTATATTATATTACCAGCGTAAGCTTAGACAACTTGTGGCAAATGCCAAGTCTGTTTTCAGTCGCACGCGAATTACGAAAGAAAATGTATTGATTTGAGGGTTGCTTGCACTATACTGAAATGTTATTGTGTTTATATGACTATTAGAGCAACATTATGTTATATTTGTTGCTTTTAGGTTGTAAAAGTGGGATTATCCTGTGTTAGAAATACTAGTAAATGTTGATTTATAATAGTTTCGGTTGATGCTTTTTATGTGTTTGCATGGGTACATTTGTTATTGTACATGTATGTGCAAGGTCTATACCGAAATATACATGAATTTTACACTCTTGGTAGACGGGGGTGCGTTAAGTTAACCATGAATATGTAATGAGAGCATACAACGTACCTTTCGGGTTGTCCCGGCGATACTTAATATTAATAATAAATAATAATACAAGCATTTGTAAAGGCCCATCTATCTATGTAGACATAATCCGAGGCGCTTGAAGAAAAGAAACTGTCCAGAACTCTTACAAATAATTAAATATACATGTACATGTATGTATACTTGAAACAAAAACCAGCAATCTAAATTATATGTTGAGTTAAACAGGGAATGTTTTAGTAGGCATTTGAGGTTATGTAAAGATTGACAAGCTACGGAATTTCCTGAGGGCAAAGAGTTCCATAGAGTGGGCCCCGTAACTGAGAAGGCAATGTCCCCATACGATGTTCTAGTTCTTTGGTGTCCATAAAAAGAAGATGTTAGTCCAGATGACCTTAGGTGGCGATTAGGGGAATACTGGGTGGAAGGATTCCTGCAGATATGTTGGTGCGCTAGTCATTGAGGGCTTACCAGGTAAGTAGGATTATTTTGAAGGCAACCCTCTGTTTGGACTGGAAGCCAGTGAAGATTTCTCAGGACTGGAGTAATGTGGTCAAATTCCGTTGTTCGGGATAAGACACGTAGCCGCAGTGTTATTGAACATGTTGAGTTTGCACACATGAGAGTGTTGGTGATTCCAAACAGAAGTGTGAATTGCCATTATCAACCTTGATGTCACGAGAGCATGGATAAGGATGGCAGCCGTACTCATCAGTCGAGATTCGGCGGATGCTGATGATGTTTCTAATATGGTAGGTAGTATGACGTTTGGCAAACTTTCCTTGACATGCGATTCCCATTGACATCGTGCTAGTCAAACATGATGCCAAGAATTACGTGCAGTCGTCGACGTTTGAAAATATAGAAGTCCCAAATTGCATCTGGTTGCATCTGATTTTATCCTGGCTACCGTTTGGGAAGTTGATAATTAGAAGTTCGTTCTTGTCGTCGTTAAATTTGAATTTATTCCTGGTCATCCATTGCTTAAGATCACAAAACACTTGTTCAATACGCTGTCTCAACGGAGTGTTCGTCGTATGGTTTCCTAAATGAAACGATCCATAATATCTGTGTGTCGTCTGCGTATAGAGCAATGAACTTGAAGTTGATGCTCCGTACAATAGCGGCAATAGGCTCGGAGTATATTGTGAAGAATAAGGGACCTAATACTGATCCTTGAGGGACGCCAGAAGGGGAAAGTGAGATGGGAAGATGATAAAGATCCATTGATGTTCACAGTCTGTGTTCGATGACATATATATGATCTAATCCATTGCAGGGCTTGGACCAGTAACTCCGATGGACTGAAGGCGGTGGGAATAAACATCATAGTCCTATAGTGTCGAATGCTGCAGAGAGATAAAGGAGAACAAGGAACACCACCTCGCTTATCGTCAACTGCCCGTGAGAATATCGTTCTTAACTCTTAGAATGAGCAGTCTCTTGTTCCATGATGTTTTCTATACGCAGATTGCAATGGTTCATGTAGATTGTGTAATCAGTCAGATGATCAGTAATTTGGGAAATAAACAACCTTCTCTAATTACTTTGATATGAATGAAAGGTTGGATACGGGACGAAAGTTCTTGAGGTTTTTCAGGATCGAGGGTGGGTTTCCTTCAGCAGAGGAGTCACCAGGGCCATTTCTAAATTGCTGTGGGAATTTAGAAGATTGAAAGAGACATGGTTTGAACAATTTTGGAGATAACTGGAGTCAAAATATTCTGATTGTTTCTTAGGAGCCAGGTAGGAATTGGATCCAAATGCTCGTCTTTGATGGTGATGATTTGATGATTTTTCCTGATTCTCTCATCCAGAGCTGGTGTTGTGAATTCCTTCCAATGTGTAATATCAGTAGTGAGAATGACTCGGTGGTATACGGCTGCATACAATATAGATCGCGGTCAAGATTATCTACGAATGGTTCGAATCTTTGTTATGCACATAATCACTAATAGTTGTCGCAATTCCTGTTTATTGTCGTGTGTGGGTAGTTTAGTTTTTCCCTTTGTTGTGGAGTAGAGATTCAACAATTTGTGAGAGTCTCTCTCTGGTTCCCACAGCTGGCTAGTTATTCTTTGAAGTATGATGATTTGGCACTGATTATCATATTAACAACACAAGAGTCGTTGCGCTTTAAATTGGTTTCTATCAGATTCTGATCTGGTTTTCCTCCAGCGTCCTCTCAAATTTCTTGCGGTGATCTCTTGGCATCGGCAATCTCCGGGGGAATACCATGGATTGGCTGGTCTAATGTAATACAGGCGGATGTTTTCAGTGGAGCATGCATTTTCCCAGAATAGGACTTCAGTTGTGGAGTTGTACTGGATCATATGAGTGTTTGGAGGTCTATTGGACGGGTTGGTAAACAATCTGACTGGCTAATATCGTGTGGAAAAAACTGTCATGTCTAGAGATCCATATTTCGAATATAGGAAATATCTTCTTAGTTGGTTAGGTTTAGTCACAGAATTCAGTTGCACAATGCAAAGCAGCATGATCTGTCAGAAAACATGGCAACATCCACTTGAATCAATTAGGTTGTCCCGTGGGTCGTGCAAAGACAAGGTCCAATATATGGCCACTCACATGTGTAGGAGCAACATACAAACTGTTTCAGGTTAGTGTTTTTGAATTATATCATTGAGGTGGCGAGCAGCAGAATCATCTGTATCCCAGTGGAAATTAAATCCCAACAATCAGCAACTTGCTTGGGGATGCCGAGAGTACACTGACATATTAGGAGAAATCGTCATCCTCAAGGAACATTGTAGGGGTTATACGATTTCTTTGGAGCTGTATTGTGGCCTATAGATGAATTACCATGCTTCACGGATGAGAAAGTTCCTTTGACAGTTACATCACCAACATTAGACCTTTCAAAATTTACCACTACTGGAGTGATGTTATTGGCCTGTGTTTGATATTATTCTTATATATGAGAGCAATACCCCCCCACCAGTTCCATTTGACGAGGTACATGACACATGTCATATCCAGGAATGCATAATTCACCTATTATTTGTATCATGTTTATCAGTAGCTGATAACCAAGTTTCAGTCAGTGCAATCCAAATCAAAATCATGTTTCAATAAAGTAGTCTGTCAGTAGGTTTGTTTTATTGCACACATACTGGGGCATTAGGGACACACAGTTTGGAGAGCATGGGTTGTTCCAGACTACTGTCTGTTTGATGTTGGCGGTTGTTGATATATGCAGGTCATTGTCCGAGGATACAGTGGTATGTCATGTACCGCTTGTTGTTGGGGGGTCAGAACGGTTTCCTCGACGTGACGGTCGCTTTGTGTTTATTCGGAGGTCTTTCAAGGTGGGTCCATGTAGCTGGAGAAACGGGTATATGTTTTACATCTTAAAACGATACTCAGGGAGATGCTCACCGCATCTCATAACCTATGAGTGAGGTTTGTTTGATGAGACTGCAGCCTGTATGTTATTTCACTAACAGGACCAGGGTTGGGGTTTATATCCCCACAGATTAACAGGGCAATGTTGAAATTTAAGAATGGACCTGCCAAGTTTGGGCGGACCTCTAAAGAATCAGCTCATTGGTAGGTAATCTCGTCGTCATAACAACCTACCTTTGTTTGCGCTCGGACGGGTTCCCACAACTCATTCTTGGCTATGAGCCAAAACTGGCTAGACCTTTTGGAGGCCCTCAGAGTTACCAGCGGCTATTTACTGTGCAAAACATGGACTTGGAAAGATGGGCACTCACATTTTGGCCTTGCCGATTTTGCTAGGTTGGGCAAAATTGAAAGCCACTAAAACTGTCTTCAAGGCTCAAACTCGTCACTTTTATAATTATTACATTGCAAAAATTTTCTACTTTAATTGAGCTGTACTGCCTGGGGAAAAGTCTGAATGGAAATTTGTGTGTGTGTTGTTTCATTAGGATATTTTTTTGTGAGGTATTTTTGTTTTCAAATTAAGTTCGATCACGTAATAAATTAAGAATGAAAGTGGAAAATTCGCTCCACAAGTAGCGGAAATAACCGCCTCGGCAAATTTTCGAAACAAATACAGGATTAAATATCGCAAATTAAACTGCAGAATGAGCTGTGAGCAGCAGTGGGTTATTATTGTGATCACTTGTGGTAAACTTGAGCAAGCTATTTCTCATTTGGGGAATTCCCTTGTTGTTGAGCGTAGTGACTGAAAAGACCGTTACCGTCATTTGATTGGTACTCATTTTCCACTTCCCATAAGGCCCAGGAACCCTCACGTGCTTATTTTATACGTCTGTATATAGGGCAGGTTCATGAAACTTTAAGTTATTGCAATTCCTTCAAATGTTACTTTAACCTAAAAGAGCTTGAAAAAAGGAAATAAAATGAGGGGTTGATGACTCTCAATAGGGTAATTTGAAGGGAAAGTTATCGGATTTTTTAGTGATCGTATTTTTTTGCAATCTGGGAGGCCGAAAATAGGCCGAAACTTTTATTCCCTTTTACATCGCACGACAATCGGTGGTCACGTGACTTGGTACGTTTGTGCGGCGGCTGCAATCTCTACCCCTGTTGTTCCTGTGATATGACGGTATCGTCAACCGTGAAGTTTCTGTTGAATATTCATATTGCATTGCTGGCAGGGCGGTGGAGCGTGCATGATTGTATAACAAGGTGGTGGATTTTGGAGTTCGTTTTGGCGACCGTAACCATGGATGGTTATCTTCGTGTTAATTGGGTTTGGGGATTTTAGTACGGTACTACATCATCAGGCATTTACAATTCTTGTCAAGTTGTGTTTTATTTCTCCATGAGTCACGTAAACGCTGCTGCGATCGCTGGTAAACGAAATTACCACTGCATTCCCAGTCGCCCGCGAAGTACCAGGTACGTACATGTCATTCATAAAAAGAGCGGTGGGCTACTACGCATGCGCATACAAGTCCTGGAAACTGTTGGCCGTCGACTCGACGCGTGACTCGATGCTACCGCTCTACACTTTTTGAAGAACGGGGGTAGCTGAAAAAGTCTGGAAACACTTGCAAAATTCATAGTGACAAAATTTTACAGGAATTTTCTTGAATATTTTCCTGTAATTTTTCCCGATCGTTTGCCGATCCACACGGTCTGAACATTTTACAAGATAAGGTCAGTCAAACCAACGCCTCTTGCCAACATGTGAGCATGCATGGCATATGCAGTTAGCCCCTCGTTCACCACTTCGCTGTATGGCGTTAGCTAGGGGGGGGCGGGGGGTGTGATAAATATAAAAATGGGGTCCCCCCCTTCCCCCCCATGATAAAAATCATTTTCCAGCGTCGCCATTCTGCCCCCCCACCTCCCCCCCCCCCCCCCCCCCCCCCCCCCCCCCCCCCCCCCCACTGAAATTTTGCAAACGAAGAAGAAAACTATTACAGCGGAACGCCGCTATACTGAACAATGCTATACTGAACATTCGGCTATACCGAACACCATCCTTGGCTCCCAAATTTTGTGTATAAAACTTATCGGAACATTGTTGTTTAAAAGAAAAGGCAACGGATTAAAAAAATGTACTGGTCATTTGGGCTGTTTTGTAATTCCCTAACGGCCACTGCTTTAACCCCTTTCAGCCCCCGCAATTGTTTATTGGCATGCAGCCTGCGGGTGACACATTGTTCACGCACAAAAGCACTTCACGGTCGACTTTAATCGCCATTGGGGCTGAAAGGGGTTTAAAAAGCCTTTTGTTGAAGAGTGACAGGTTGGCTATTATTTCCTTAAGAAATAGAAGGAAAAAGCCAACTGTTGCTTTAGAATTCGGAAAGCTTAGAAAGTATGAACATGTAATTACATAATTCAATGGCCGGGCACATGTTTAAATTCGTCCTTTTTACTGAAAATCACTATACTGAAATCGATCGCTATACCGAACAAAATCTGTGGATCCCGCAATGTTCGTTATAGCGGCGTTCCACTGTATAAAGAAAAAAAACACTATGAGTGCCCCCCACCCCCCCCCCCCCCCCCCAACCCAACCCCCTCCCCCACCTGCGTAACATCCAGATCTCCCACTCGCCTCCTATAGAGATAGCCCCTGGCTACGCCACTGACAGAGAGACACATTGAAACTGCTTGTGTAAAAAAAATTATCTACCCCCCCTCCCCCCCCATAAAAAATTGTCGCCACAAAATGTATCTGCCAAAACATTCTTATGCCATATCTTGATATGGCTTGTACAAATAGGCTAGGTTCAGTTCCTTAAAATGTCACTTCAAAATTGTGAAATTTAGGAGAATATCGTTTATACAAGACCACAGGATTCACCACTCCAAAGTTTGACTTCGTTTGCTGTCAACAGAGGGCGCCTTAACGCCGTTGACAAACCACTTTGCAAAACCACAGGTACTAAAATGTTTACTTCAGGACCTGAGGTTACAACAGTATACAAATAATGAATGGTTATGAGTGCGATGGTAAGATTAATTTCATGAGGTGACAGATGGAATATTACATTTCCACGAGGCAAAGCCGAGTGGAATGGGACATTTCAATCTGTCACCGAATGAAATTATTCTTACCATTGCGACGAATGTGAAACATTCATATTTGTTTTATAAAACGCCTGAATAAATCCGACAGATGCATGCATGGATTTCTTGGTGTACAACGTGCCGTTTACCTTCTCAGTCCCGCATAAAACCGCGAACAAAAATTGTCGAGATCCGAATTAGTTAAAGCTTCAATTGTTCCTGCGTGTCTTGCAAATTAATCTAATTGTTTCACTGGCATATTTGATTTGTCTCTTTGTATTTGGAGCGTCAGCATCGCCTACGAGTTCACATATTCCGTCGGCTGTTAGGGAGAACAAACCGCGGCAGTTCGGGAAACTTCGGCCGCCATGTTGTGTGAATGACAGCCCTGTTGTAGCGTCACCAATAGTGGACGTGAAATTAAGGGAAGTTCTTCTTGGTTCTATCAATGCAGCGCGCACCGGTTGATAGAACCATGTGATGGAACGTTTTTGGCGGTGCGGGTTCGCGTCGTGTGATGGGTCAAATAATTCAATGCACGTGACTCGACGATCCACCAATCGGATGGCGGGGGATTTATTCAGGTGTTGTATCAAAGTTATCGAAACAAGTTTAACAAATAATTTGTCTATTCTTCTGTGTTGAATGCGACTTTTCGTGTTTGCTACTTTTGATTCATCTCAGGAACAGGCAACCCTGTGCCACAATGTCAGACGATGAATATGGAACATGGACGACCTGGACAGCTTGACTGACCTTCTGGAAGAGGATCAAGACTTTAATCCTTACCATGACAACGGTCCATCATCTGCCGTCAAAAATTCTCCCTGACAACATCACTCTTCATCACAGAATGAATCGGGGCAAACGTCAGTACATAGGAGGCCAACCACAGATCAGAAGTTGTCACAGGGGTCATTGGACGAATCCTGTCAATAGAGAGCCGTGTCCGGAGGTCATTGCAAGGTCAAGGGGGTCATTACAGGGTATCGGTCTGGGTGTGATGAGGAATCGGATGAAGTCAAAAGCAAAGAGGAATTGATATGGTAAATGTTACAAGAGTTTAAATAATCTGTTAATAAAACATTGTTTTGGAAAAGAGTTTCCATATCCGGACATCACTTATTTTCCCTTAATATGACTTAAAAACTACCAAAAAGTGTAAATCAGATGAAGAAAACACAAATTTAGGAGGGAAGAAATTTTCAAACTTATTCTTTGAAAATACTTTGACTTTTTCTGTCATGGCCCATAGACTTTGTGCACGAGGTAATAAAAGACTGTCCGGATATGGAACTCTTCCATTGTTTTTATGAACAACATGTATGTAGTTGTTTAGCTGCAACAAATGAAACACATGACACAAAGACCCGTACACGCTGGAAAGTTGGAACGGGGGGGGGGGGGAGGGGGGGGGGGGGGGGGTGGGCGCCACCAACATTGGGTCGTTTTTCTTCCCTTCGTGGACTGCGGGCGCACACATCACAGGCACGCAAACCCAACGTATTGTACCACAACGCTATCTGTACACACAAAGCTTGTACACAAACGCTCGGTACTGTAGCTATAGACTTATCCGACGAACAAAATTAGAAGCCAGTTGTGTGCAGTCTAGCAAAGTGGAGCTCTGTCAGGCAGAGATGCACTGTGCTGCGTCTGGCAGGGTTAGGGTTAAAAAAAAACTCACATGTTGCTCATTTTTGGGCTCACCTCTATTTTGATGGGTTTCTCAGATGAATTGAAGCAGATGCGAGAGCAGCGTGAAAACTCCTGCAGTCACAGCAGAGCTCTGGAGAGGGCCAGCAGCTCCAGACCAGCCAGCCCAGAGAGACCTTCTCGGATGCCATATCAGTCCCAGTCCCTGTGGAAGGTCAAGCGAGTCACTAAGAAGAAAAGCTCACCTGCAGACCGCAAAACCTCGGGGGAGACCAGACGGTATAGTGCAGAGGAGATTGGGTCCTTGACAGGTAGGGCAGATTTAGAACATTAAGAATAGAGCACCGAAGTGATGACGTCAATGCAATGTGTGGAACCAGAATACTTTTGTTATGTGTTTGCATGACTGGCTGTTTAACAAAGGAACAGTTGAAATTTACATTTGTTTGGAACCAGTTGTCATGCCAACTGACGTCAGACTTCGGTACTCTATTAACACTCTACTCGCCTGGCTGTCTCATCACATCCTTTCACTGTTGTTCCAAAGGCTAGTACTGTGTGATACTCAAGTTTTTCCCCTCGTACTGCCTCTCTTTGGAACTCCTTACCTGTAACCTGCTTCCCTTCCATCTATAATCTTTCACAATTCAAACAAAATGTGAATAGATACCTTCTATCCCTGTGATTTCTGTCTTTTCTTGTCTTTTGTAGCCCACACCTTGAGTGGCCTTTTGGCCTTGTGTTGGGCGATACCCATACAAAATAGTAGACATTTTTTTTGAAGGTTTAGGTTTAAATATTGCACTTGTCTTGGTCTTTGTATTTTTTTTCTAAAATTTTAAAATATGGATGTGGGTTTACAGAAGTGGACATTTCTCCAAAATGTTATGGGGTCACAGTGTCATACTCCATGATTTTTTTTTCAGTCCTATGTCCCAAATTATTAAAACACAAAACCACTTTAATATCTTTGTTTCTTATCTACTCATTGTTTCAGAACCATTTATAGCATTTTTCCTATTTAGATTGGTTGGAACCTTTAAATTTATATTAAAAAATCTATTTTTCATTAGAAGTACATGTATACCTTTAAAAAAAGCAGCTTATTTTAAATTGTTTTTTCTTTGTGGTATCGCCCAGCACAAGGCAAAAAAGGCCACTCAAGAAAAGACAGAAATCACAGGGATAGAAGGTATCTTCACATTTCGTTTGAATTGTGAAAGATTATAGGTGGAAGGGAAGCGGGTTACATGTAAGGAGTTCCAAAGAGAGGCAGTACGAGGGGAACAAACTTGAAGAGTACATGTATCTCACAGTACTAGCCTTTGGAACAACAACAGTGAAAGGATGTGATGAGACAGCCAGGCGAGTAGAGTGCCTGAAAGTTTGGACGGAGGAACTAATGACGAAAGGCCATTGGCACACCTTCCATGATAGTATTTCTAAAACCAATTTGTGCTTCTGTTCAGGTTTAACAGGGACTCCAACGCTGAGTAACCTAGACGACTGGGATGATTGGGATGCGGACGAAGAGAAAGAGGAGGAGGAGGAAGAATCGTCCACAGAATCAAAGAGCGCCCTCTTTGGCAAGAACAGCAGAAGGGTTGCCCACACTCCAAAGACCACCTCCAAGAAACCCGATAAAGGTGGGTCATTTCTTGACCGGTGCTTTGTCAGATGAATCCATGTATTATCATTTCATTTTAGAGTAGAATTGAAAAGATCACACCTTCAGCACATTCAAGAATGCTGAATTCTCGGTTGGCTCAAAATCGACTTCAATTTATGCGTCCTTTCTTATTAAACCCAGTGAGTCCTTACAAATGCGAGCTTTGCAAGGAAGTCTTGGACACTCTGGACGCTCTGAACTACCACATGTTCCAACATCGCAAGGACTCGTCGCAAGACTGCTCCGTCTGCGGGAGGTCCTTCCACAGCAAGTTGAAGCTTGAGGCCCACGCTCGGACCCACGCTCGGACCCACAAGACATCCGCCATTCCTTCAGCAGCATCGGCAGCCAGCGGCACCAAGAAGGGTAGCACGAGTAAACCTACAGGAATGGTGCAGGAAAGGAGAAGGGATGAAGCGGGCGGCCGGGCTCCGACTTCGAAGACCGTGAAGCAGCAGATTGTTGAAACGAATAAACACTCGCATATCCGAATTCTGTAAGTTGTATCTGGCAGTGTCAGATTAATAGAAACAAAATTTGCAAGTTGGTCCCGAACAAGGCTAAAATTTATTCAAGGCACAGAGCTACATAAAGGAAAAGAATCTAAGTTACAAGAGGCAGGAATTAATATTTCTCTTGAAGCAGGAAAGATCGTAAGATGAAGGGAAACGTGCACCGGGCAAAGAATTCCATAGAGATACAGAACGAGGAAAAAAGCTATAGACCTTAATCATGGTACAGCCATCTTGTTGTTTTCCTATTAAAATCAATGTAACCAAACCGAGGCTGGAAGGGAAAAATAGTATGGCACCTTCATTCAATAATTGGAATCACTATTCAAAATGGCTAATGCATACAGGGAACAAGACAAAGATGGTGACAGCATGATAAAGGTCTATTGGCATAGCTTTTCATTCTACATCTAGGTACAGCTAGAGTATATTGGTGGGAACAGGCGGAGAGCCGAGTGTCACGCTCAAACACCCTAACTGGAGATTAGTACCAGAAGCTTAAAAGTTGGTAGATTCCAAATTAGGATAGTTACCACAGGTATTCTTTTGCTCGTTGGTTGGGAGAAGGATCAATTATTGTCAAGTGTCTTGCTTAAGGACACAAGTCCCATGATCTGCTGGCTGGGTTCAAATATCCACTGGGATTAATGTTGCATGCATGTCATGGAGAACTGACATTTCCTAATTAGAGTGGTCACAACTATTTGTTTACAGGAAGGGAAATTTCATGGTAAAGTGAGATAGAATATTGTTTATTAGGGAGAGAGTTAAGGCTTTTAATTAACGAAGTGGTAAGTTTTTCCAGGTAATTAGGGCTGTCCCGAAAATACCGAATATTCGATTATTCGATCGTCAACCGAATATTCGAATGCCATTTTCCCAGTTGGAATATTCGAGAGAAAAAATATGCAAGTACAGATACGACTCCGTTGCTATTTTAATAGAAAAGTTACGGCGCTTAGTAGTGTCAAATGTCGCATTTTTGTCGACGTTATTTTTTTTTTTGGACGGAGGTTTAATGTTCCCGTACGTAAAACCTCTAATGCTGCAAAAACCCAGTAATTGTGCACATAAAACACCGGCGTGTTTTGCGTGCAACTTTTTACCGGCGCGGCATTCAATTGACCTATCGCCGTTTACGAGTTAACCACGCCCCTTAGACAACCCTATCAGAATTTTTTGTGGTAATTTTTGCTTGTCTCAGATTTTGCGCGTTCCACGTGGAATTATAATTGATGTGATTGGACAATAATTCACAAGCTGCGTTGACGCGAATCGACCGCGATAGGTCATTTGCAGCTGACCCGTGAAAAACTTGATCAGCGCCGTACCGGTATCGAATATTCGAATATTCGGTCAAACCCAGTTTCGAATAATGAGAGATGAACATCTGCAATGAAGAATAGACTTCCTATTCTGAGAATGGCAGACTTTTGAGACACAGATGGCAGCAGACATACAAGTCCGTTTTGGTAGTTCTGAGCATGTGCGTGGTTCTGAGCATGTGCGTAGTTCTGAGCATGTGCGTAGTTCTGAGCATGTGCGTGGTTCTGAGCATGTGCGTGGTTCTGAGCATGTGCGTGGTTCTGAGCATGTGCTGGTTCTGAGCATGTGCGTAGTTCTGAGCATGTGCGTGGTTCTGAGCATGTGCGTGGTTCTGAGCATGTGCGTGGTTCTGAGCATGTGCGTGGTTCTGAGCATGTGCGTGGTTCTGAGCATGTGCGTGGTTCTGAGCATGTGCGTGGTTCTGAGCATGTGCGTGGTTCTGAGCATGTGCGTGGTTCTGAGCATGTGCGTGGTTCTGAGCATGTGCGTCGTTCTGAGCATGTGCGTAGTTCTGAGCATGTGCGTGGTTCTGAGCATGTGCGTGGTTCTGAGCATGTGCGTGGTTCTGAGCATGTGCGTAGTTCTGAGCATGTGCGTAGTTCTGAGCATGTGCGTAGTTCTGAGCATGTGCGTAGTTCTGAGCATGTGCGTAGTTCTGAGCATGTGCGTGGTTCTGAGCATGCGCACGACCGGTAAGAGCAATGGGAAAGGACCGATATGTCTGCTGCCAATAATGTCTCTAAAGTCTCCCATTGAGTCATTTTTACATTGAAATCATATATACAGTGTGTTAAATAAAGTGACTCAAAAAATAATGGGTTATTACATTTAAAGTACTTTGATCACTCACAGTATGGTTATCAGTGTTGTAGTCAAGACCATTCACAAGACCCATTCACAAGACCCATTCACAAGACCCATTCACAAGACCCATTCACAAGACCCATTCACAAGACCCATTCACAAGACCCATTCACAAGACCCATTCACAAGACCCATTCACAAGACCCATTCACAAGACCCATTCACAAGACCCATTCACAAGACCCATTCACAAGACCCATTCACAAGACCCATTCACAAGACCCATTCACAAGACCCATTCACAAGACCCATTCACAAGACCCATTCACAAGACCCATTCACAAGACCCATTCACAAGACCAGCTTGTAACAGGCACAAGTAACAGGCAAAAACCATGACAAAGGAATGCTTTTGTTACAGTTCATTTGAATAGCTTAAGACTTGGATTAAGACTGCTGGTCTTGACTACAACACTGATGGTTATAGCTTACATTGCATTCATACCATCTTGACATCCCTGCAGTTACAGATGACTGAGCACCACTGATTTCAAAACAACAGCTAAACAATTGTCTTTTTTCAAGTTAGGTTGATGTCCAACCTATGCTTTGAATGTATTCTAGTACAGGATGGCTAACTTTTAAATCTCACACCTTTCTTAAAGTTCAGGGTATAAGTTGATCTAAGTTTTCCCCCGCCTCTCTTCCAAGGAACCCCCTGGTGTCCTCTGCCCGACTGGACTCCATGATGGAAGGACGCAAGATGCTTCGTCTCTCCATCCTGCAGCAGTGTGTGAACAACGGGTCCGTCGACGGCAACTGGGTCACTATGGGGGTCATCGTGTCCAAACTGCCCCCGAAAACAAGCAGCAAGGTAGGCTCGGACTCGGAGGGTCACATTAAGAAAATTTACAAGAGTAGGGTTTGAACATTGGACCTCTACAACACGGTAGCAGCATTCTACCAGCTAAACTCGGGCATGCAACTTTTCCTCGGATCAGCTGATTTCCTCGTTTTTCACTTCATACTCATGCCATTGAAAACTGAAAATTTCTTCGTTTTTTAATTTTTTATTCTAAGTTGCAGGCCTGTAAGCCGAGTTACAAGGTTTTTATGTGCCTTAATTGGCTAATTAGACTAATCAACTTCCCCTGCTATCATAAAATTCCTGATGTTACACAGTTACACTTAACTAATTTTCACATGTTTTGAGGCTCATGGTAAAAATTGGTTTTCACGCTGGTATGCTAATACAGGCCTGAGCATCTAAGTGTAAAGACCAATTTACACATACGTGACATAGTCGCGCGACAATTGTCTAAATTCACGCAAATCAATTGGTGCGTTTTCATTTACACGTCAAGAGTCGTGCGACGAGGCGCTCATTAATTTGTGCGTATTTAGAAAAACGTGCGACAATATCGCACGACAAAGTCGCCTATGTGTACATTTTCCTTAATGCTCACAATAGGCAAATAATGGATTGAGTATGCAGAGGAATGCGCATATAGATGACAACCAGCCAGGTGGTCTTTTGAAAACCGCGGCTATGGCCGTCGTCCGTATTCAAGAAGCTAAAAAACTCCATGTAATTTTTGGCCATCTAACTTGAGTTCTACTTTGTGGTGTTGCTCGTGCATTATTTTGCTAACCAAGTGCTTAACATCTGGGGCCAATTTCATAAAGCTGTTAAGCACAAACATTTGCTTAGCATGCAAATGCTTCCTTGATAAAAACTGGATTACCAACCAGATTTCCATGTGTGGAATATTGCTTTTGACTGGCATTCAGCTGTTGTTTGCTTAGCATGAAAATTACATGGACTTTTGGCTGGTAACCTGTTTTTACTAAGCAAGACATTTTCATGCTAAGCTAATTTTTGTGCTTACCAGCTCTATGAAATTGGCCCCTGGTCCCAATTTCTGTAACGGTAAGCGAAACAAATTATGTAACTATAGCGGAAAATTCTGCGCTAGCGGTTAGCATATTACACGGATTAGCAAGGAATTTTGTCTTGTGCTAGCTTGGTTAGCAAAGAATTGCAAGAATTCGGTGTTACGGATTCCATGAAATTGGGCCCTGTTCTGTTTGTCACAAATATTGGCCTTTCCTCAAAGGCCTTACGATTTATTTTTAGGGTTGAATTTACTTCAGACACTTGTATACATTTCTAGGGTAAAAACTTCAGTATTTGGAAGCTGTCTGACCTGACCGTGTGCGACCAGACCATCACTCTCTTCCTGTTTGGTAAATCCCACGATGAGCATTGGAAGACAGCCCAGGGGTCTGTCATCGGTATACTCAACGCCTCCGTCATGCCACCCAAGGACAATGGACAGGTAACTATGGAGATGTTGTGGTATATAGAATCATGGTGGACGGCTGTTAGACGAGACTTGCGTGAACCCTGTCTAGTCATTCGGCCTGTAGTTGATCGTCTGGAACCAGCCTACAAAGCATGATCTTGCTGTTTTAGTTTTTGTGTTTTATTTTATTTTGCTTTTTATTGAAATCAGCTAATAGGTCTCTCTCAAATGACGTCACTTCCTACAGATTGCCACGTGCATCGGCATTTTGGGCGTCAAATTTTCGTAACGTGCATCGGCTGCACCGTATTTCAAAGAAATTTCGAATAACATGCGCGCGTGTTTAGAATATTTTGCACACTGCGCGCACATGCACCTCTAGGCGTTGAACACGCAGTTGTAATTTTCCTACGAAGATGGCGTCCTATGAGAGAGATCTATATAAGGCTAAAACCTACTCAAGGTATTAGGGTTACGATCAGAGGTGGTAGGGTTGGCGACATTTTGAATTGCCAACCCTACCACCCTTACGGTTTTCCTGGGCCCAGTTCTAAATAGAGAAATTATTCAAATTTTCCGACCTATAGACCCAGGCGAGACCAACTCACCTCCCCCCTTTATTAATAGTGAAATTGCTGTGCCTGTTGTTTTTCATTGATAATTACTGAGGACAGTTGCATTTAAAGAGGAAGTTCAGTGGTGAGCGGCATTTTTATGCAATATATTTGAAAGTGTAGAGTGTACTATAAATATATAACACAAAGGCACATTCCCATTTTATAATTTTGAGCGCTTCATATTTATAATTGGGGATATTCTTCCGGATTTTTCTTTCCCGGCCGACATAAAAATGAAATCAACAGTCGTCGGTTCCATCTGGCGGTTCCAAGGATTTGTGACGTTAATAGCTGGGAGTCATGATTCATACGACTGTTTGCTGCTATATCATACACACTAAATATCCGACTTTCTAAGCAGAGTTGCCTTATTTAGCGTCGCGGGTTTTCTCGGACAAGTGAGGATTTTTTTAGAATTTCATCGCACTCATTAATTCAATGAGGATGATCTCCAAGAAGAAAACAGAGATATAGGAGCGCTTCTTACCTATCAATTCGAACCTGAGCTACCAGAAGAAGTGGGATAGGGGCCGCGATCACTCGGTCTCCAGTAATGCAGCTGGCCCGCCATGCCTGCGCGGTACCGGTCCAGTTAAGTGAAGACAGACTGGTGTGTATTTTAACATGTTTTATTTATTTTTTCCCGGGGACAACCATATAATACCACGGAGCCTAAAGTATAAGGTTTTCCAGGAGCAATACTGCAATCTTTGTTCCCTTGTTTATAAGTCGTTTTAAAATAAAAAAGCCGCCGTAGATCAGGCCGACATCAAGGTCTGTATTATGCTACGCTACGTACTCGTGGATGTCGCAGTGAGGGTGTGTACGGTCAGCAGTGTCGTTTGCCCGGCCAAGTCCCTCTCTGGAGCCCGGTGAATTTTTAGACGCTAAAGAAAAGTAGTCCCCTTCAGTGTAGTTTGACTTCACGGAATGGAAACGTTCTGCCGAACGATGCCAAACTGACGTAGAATAGAGCACCGAAGTGATGACGTCAATGCAATGTTTGGAACCAGATTACTTTTGTTATGTGTTTGCATGACTGGCTGTTAACAAAGGAACAGTCGAAATTTACATTTGTTTGGAACCAGTTGTCATGCCAACTGACGTCAGACTTCGGTGCTCTATAAAAGTTCATCTGTCAGAATACCTTTTTGCCTGTTCAAATATTTATTTAAAAAAAAATTATATGCATTTTACAGGTACAACTCTGATGCTTTTTTAATAGAAAAATTACGGCGCTTGGAAGTGTCAAATGCCGCATTATTGTCGACGTAACTTGTTGTGTTTATTGTTCCCGTCCGTAAAACCCTTGACTACTTAATTACTGCAAAAAAATGCAGGCTGGAGTTTGGTTTCTAGTTACAGAACGTTATACGTACCCGTAATGATCTTGATACAACAATACATGCGCATGCAAAAGAAATGTCGATTGGACGGTCCATAATATCGACCGCCGCACAGAAAAACACCAGCAAGCCTTGCTTGCAACTTTTTACCATTGCTGCATGCAGTTGCAATAGACCCAAGCGTAATGACGTCACGCTTTGTTTACATGTGCGCTTTCCTATATGAGCCAGGTCAGGGCACCACACAAGGTAGGGACATAGGAAAGCGCACATGTAAACAAAGCGTGACGTCATTACGTCTTGGGTCTATTGACACTTGAAAAACTTGATTTGCGAGTATCGAATATTCGGTCGAACCCAGTTTTGAATAATGGAATACTAAATTATTCGAAAATGAACAGCCCAGTAAGGAAAGAGTTGAATCAAGATTGCAATTATCTTCCTCCTGTCCTTAATCTGACTGGTTTACTCCATTTTTCTCTCCCACAGGATGAAGGTGCCTCTTTGAGTATTGACCACCCAGACAAACTCCTTCTCATCGGTATGTCCAAGGATTTTGGCCACTGCCGTGGCCGGCGAAAGGACGGCAAGGCGTGCTCAATAATCGTCAATACGTAAGTGGGACAAAGAAACTGACCTATCACGGTATAATTGAGTTAACAAAGCTTATAAACCAGTGTCCAATTACATACAATACCTGTCAACGCGAGACACTTTCATTGGACAGTTTTAACAGACTTCTTTGTTAACGAGTTTCGGACTCATTCAGTTGAATATTGGTACTTTTTCCTCAACCCTAACAGTCCTGAATCCTCCAATTTCAATATGATTTTTCACACCACTTTATAGGGAGTTAGGGTTAATAAAAACTTGCTTTACAAATCATTTGAGATTTTTCAATATCTTGAAATTTCATCCAGAAGTCCGGAAATTGGGTGCAAAATTTGGCTGAAAGTCGTCTTGCGTGGAACACTTGAACAAATTTCAGTAAATCCCAGATTTAACATCATAGGACGAACTCCCCTTTTGTGCCTAATGCTAGATACAAAAGGGGAGTTCGTCCAATGATGTCAGATTTGTTTGCTGCCTGCAGCGACGACTTTTAGACAAATGGCACCAGCGGGCAAGAGGGGACTTGGTAAAAATAGCTCTCAAAAGTAACTTTTTGGGTATTTCATGGCAGAAATAATTTGCTGTTTGAATTTACAATACGCAATCTACATAAAAATGAAAAATGATGCAGACTTCTCTCACCACTGAACTTCCTCTTTAAATCGGGAAATTGTGTTGAAAAAGCTTTTTCCTCCTAACTTTGAAACGGGTCGGTATTAACTAAAGATTTATGGACAGGGATATTTTTAACTCAAGCATGGGGATTTGGAACTATTGGCGTGTAATGTGTCATTCAATAATAATCTATAAACCTTTTAAAAATGATGTTTGCACATGTGCAGTCATAATTTCATAACATACTGTGGCGTAATTTTCTAACGAGCCAGTCTAAGGTTTACCAGTTGAGGAAAGCTATCTCCATCTATGGCGATCAGTCTCCCAACCTAAACCTAAACTCTGCCTCGGCCCTCTGAAATTGACGAGCAATCTAAAGGCCCAGGGATATGGATTCGTTTTGGTGGAAATGTACCGCCGTCGATTGGTAGTTGATGGGTCGACCCTGTTGACTCGTACGCAGTAATAACCAATTACAGGGCAACAAGAATTGTAGGCAAGATCAATGGGAACTGATTTATTATTCTTCTCTTCAATCAATGGGATTTATCTTATTTACACAATTGGGTTTCAATTATAGTGATACAATTATTATACAGTGCGCCTATATAATCCGTACTCCGCACTCCGCAATCCGCACTATGCAATCCGCACTCCGCAATCCTCACTCCGCAATCCGCACTATGCAATCCGCACTCCGCAATCCTCACTCCGCAATCCTCACTCCGCAACCCGCAATCCGCACTGGGCAACTTCCCTGAAATTACCCAACTCTCCTTGGATTGCTACAGTTTAACTCCGAATAAAGGGGATTCCGGGGCAACAGTCGGCTCTCTCTCCCTGTCCAGTCTCTCACCGTGCTTCTGACAGGTGACCTTCGGACAGTACAGTCGACAACCTAGCCCACACTTTTCCCTATCTCTCTCAGAGTTACGTACTATTTTCTGTCCCTATTGACAGACTCCAAGTACACCAAGAAATCGACCAAGTCAACGTCGATCCCTTCGGGCATGTAACAAGCACTACGGCACTGTTCCACATACAACTATCACCATGGTATAGCCGTCGGAAACGTACCTGCTGTCTCTACGCCCACTGCGGTTGCACCGGATACAGTTTCTCTAATCGCCCGACGCTATCTGACCGACCTTCACTCTCCGTACTTCAGCGCGACGTCTGCCCCGGCCCGCTGCATGCAACTTCAGCTTGCTCACATGGCATGGGCGCGCGCTAGACAAAACATAAACTTGCACCAGTCGCGCGCTACTGTCTACATGCACTTCACAATGTTATCTACGGCAATTATTATAATGAGGCCTGAGCACTGACCAACAGGTTAATCGCGCATGCTCAGCAATCCATATACTAAATAAGAATGATGTCATCATCAACTGAATTATTAAAGAAGCTAAACTTGTATAAGCCATTTCGTTACAATACTTTGGCGATCTTGTCGAAATAACATTTTTGCCTTTGAGAAAGAACTTGCTTAAGTTTGAAACGTTAGTCCCAGGCCTTGAATAAAGAAAAATTATGGAGGGCATTAAGACCAGTTAAGTAGGGCACCAAGGCCAAATTATATCTGCAGAAAGGGCACAGAGGGCGCGGCATTGTTGATTTTTCCGTTCAAAACGTATTTAACTAAGAGTAAGAGTAAGACTATGAGGCCAAAAACATACTGCTTCCGATAACATGGGTATTAAATTATATGTGAATTTCAGCCTAAACTATTTCCGTTTATGATACGAAAGCTATAACAAAAAAATTGCCACCAAAAATGATCAAAACTTGCCTTAATTAATGTCAAAAATATTTACGGTCGATAATTCTTAAAAAATAATGGAGAATTTAGGTCGTACACATCACTATGCACAACGCTAACCACGATGGCCAACACTGTCGTTTATCGTACGGTGGTAAGCATGCGTGATGCACTTTGTGTGGCGGGCGATGAACCTCGTGTTGCGGCAGGAAATTTCGGGGAAACACGCTGCGGTGTACGAGCGGTACAACCTCGAAATAAATTCATGAACACGGAAAATACATGAACAGACAAAAGAGATCAAGTTCTGTGAATTAACGTGCAGAAATCTTCTTTCTCTATCGATTTTGTTGGCCTAATTATTTATCAAAACTTTTGACAATCGGAACACCGCGATTGCGCCGCGCGTGTTGTGACCAAAGTTCATAAAGTTACTGTATGTAGTGCGCCGAAGGCATGCTTCATAGCGCCGCCTGCAGGATGCCTACCTTGTACACGAACATCGATGCGAATTGTGAGGCGCGCACGTGCAAGTACTGAGAAAAAGAAAGTCAGTTGACTGCACGTAAACGTTGCCGTACATGTACATACTCCTGCTGCTTTGTGTATATGTACGAATACACACATTTAATCTTGCGGTGGGGGTGTTGATGCTTGAAGTATCGGCATACTCCGAAACTGGACCAGATTCAGTGTGTGCGCAAAGTATGTGCATATGCTGCACGTATTATGTGCATGTGATTCTGCACGATCGGCAACGTGTTGTGCAGCAAGATTTTATGAAGGGCTGGCATGCATGACATCAAAATTTGTAGTGGCTGTGTTTTTGCAAAAAGGGCACGGCGGCCAAGGTAAATATGGGGCAAAGCAAAACTGGCCGTGAAGACGGAGATTTTTTGTGGGGCACCTCAGCCAGTAAGAAGGCAACGACGGCACTGGCCGTCGTGGCTGTCGTTCATTTCAAGCCCTGTAGTCCAGCTAATTTTGTTGTTTTGTATATTTCAGGTCAATCCAGTCAGCAGTTTGCAGGAGTTAATTTTATTTTCAAATAATAAATAATTTTATTATAAAGGTTTGACTAGAATACAGTGTACCGGTAGTTGGGTTTACTGTTATTCTCTTGTACCTGAAATTCACACAAATATCTGTGTTTGTATTGAACGTCATCTTTACAAAGCAAGTTTTTATTTTTATAATTAGCAGGTTGTGATCTTTGATTATCATTTTCCCGTGCTATGTTGGAAGAGTTTTTCACCATAATGCACGTAGAATACTCGACAGCACCAACTGAATTGCTTGCGAGCTTCAAGTATGTTTGTAAGACTGTTCTTGCCTATTTCTAGAACAGAGATTCCTGTTGATTTTTCTGTCATTTTTATGCTTCTGTGTTTCCAGGGCTGTCAGCGAGTTTTGTCAGTATCACGTTCAGACAGAGTATAAGAAGCACAGTGCTAAAAGAGCAGATCTGCAATCGTCGTGAGTACAGTTTCCTTCTCAATTTAGACACTTTATACAACAAAAATCCCGTGAGGATGGTTATCTTTGGGGGGGGGGGGGGGGGGGGTTAAGAAATTCTAATAGTGACTGTGGCATTTCAAACAGCCGCATAATTGCTGACAGATTTTTATTGGCAATACAAAATTAAGTACTTATTGATTTTTGTGTGATTATGTTTTGCCAGTTGAATTGCCATAAAATTTCCTGAACAAATTGTGAGCAAAATATTCATGACTGAATATGAAACTTTTTTGGGGGTGGGGGGCAGAAATGTAAAGAAGAGCAGTCATTTTTTCGTTAAAAGATTTTCAATTATCAGTAGAAAGGATGAAGACATATTGGCATTCCTTTTTTTTGCAGATATGGTGGAGTTCAGCCGAATGCCTTCAAGAAGAAACTTGGCACTAATATCATCTATGGCGGACAGGCTTACAACCCCGTCAGGTAAGATATTAATTTCCATTTCTTAACTGCCAAGTACCCCTCCCCCCGATCTAAATTTCTTTTTACGTTTTAGACTGCTTCTTCATTGCATCTGATGAAGTAGTTGTTGCTACGAAAGCTTATGCAAAGTTTTACCCTAGTTTATAAAGTGCTATATAACTTTTCATTCGTCAAACAATCCACAAGGGAAACTGACTAGGTAAATTTGGTAGAGCGCCGGTATGGTATTCCGGAGGTCGCAGGTTCGAATCCAGCTCCTGCCAGTTTCTTTGTTCACTTTGAAAATATATAACTTTTCCATAGATTTATAATTAATTGAACTCAGAATAGGTTTTGGAGTAATTTTTGCACTTAATAGTGTATAATTCACTGACTTTGAGCACAGTACATCAAATTAAAGCGTATAATTCATTGACTTTGAGCACAGTACATCAAATTAAAGCGTATAACGTGAACTTTCAGGAAATACAAGAATTTCAATTTTCAAATTTTGTTGCTTTTCAACTGTTTTGCGGTCCGAGGTCACAAATAAGTAGAGCACCTTGGTCCAATGGTTACCGTGTCTGACTCACGTCTAACGGTATGTGGGTTCGAACCTCGCCGGGGGATTATAGTGCTTGTGTGCTTGGGCAAGACACTTGACTACAATTGCCTCTCTCCACCCAGGAGTATAAATGGGACCTGTGAGGGTAGAGATCTGCTGGGTAGAATTGATCTCATGGCCTGATGACCAGGGGTAATAATTGTAAAGCACTTTGAGACATTTATGTAAAGTGCTATATAAGCACAAATATTATTATTATTGTTATTGTAAGTCTGATATGCAATCTCTTCCTTCTAAATTTCTCACGAAGTGCCTCGGTTGTCGGGAGCGCCTCGAAGCCCAGCACCAAGGGTAAGAAAAAGGAGACCAAAGTTGCTCTGCAGAGCCTTGGAGTCAAAGGTGCCAAGGAGATAGAGCAAGAGGCTCGGGATAGCGTCTTGACGCTGCACGGACGACAAAACAAAGAAGATACCCTAATTCAGGTTTCCGGCGCTAACAAACAATTGTAAGTTTGTCATTTGGTTATCAGAGATGAAACTTTTCCGATTTTGATCGGAAAACCGACTTTTTGACTTTTCCAATGAAATTTCTGATTTTTCTACAATTTGTCCCACAAAATTTGATTTTTTTACGATTTTTCCACAATGTGCGATTGTATTTGAATTATAATTAAGAAGTAAACTTGATGAAAAAGTCGATGAAAACGGCACGTACAAATTATCGCGAGTGTAGTTTTAATCTCTTTCACCAGTCGTAAATGGAGTGTTTCTACAGTAGAAATACTGAGGTCTACACTGATTGGAGCCTTTTCCGGCTGGATAAAAGGTTAAACATTGACCTGTTACATGAAAAAATTACCGCGCATGCGTCAGTGTGTGGTGCGTGTGTACCGCGTGTGCGTGCACCTGGCAGATGCAACGGTACCAGTGCCACCGTACAACCTACACCGCGCCACCCGCCCGCTAGCACAGCGGGCGGCGCGGTGTAGGTTGTACGGTGGTACCGTTGCATATTGCTGGCCGGGTCCGGGTAGGGACATGAATGATCCAATGGATAAAATCCAACATGTGCGATTTTCAGAGGTTTCAGATTTAGTTTGCAATGCTTTAAAAATCCCAATGATTACCTTGAGGATGGCGAAGAGAGCATAAGTGATACATTTTACTGACAGTTGTTGGAATTTGAGAAAAAGATGAGAATTTTCTCACGTACTGTGGAGTTTGGTTGAATTATGGACATGATTGAATGTGTCACGAATGTCGGACTTTTTCCTCGACTTTCTCAAGTAAGAAGGGAACTTTTTTATGAGTCCGTGACTCTGACCGTAATTCAGGCTTTTCAATTTTGTTAAAACACTGAACATTTTTCTCATCGTAAAATTTACAGGAGGCAGTGTCCGGAAATTGGGCATGACGTGTATTGTACATGTACATGTGTCAGCGCGGCCCAGATTTCGGACACGTATTTTTGTCCGACCAATTTTCCGATTTTTTTTCTCCATATGCCAGTTTCATCTCCTGGTTATCCTACTTAATTCACTCCTTTTTTGTTTCTCACGCTTCGCAGAGTAGTACGCATGTAAGTAATAAACAAGATTTACAGAGCGGTTGAGGGAATACAACCCCTGGATTGAAATGAACCGTGGTATTGAGTTTATTGATGCATTTTTATTGAAGTGCTGTTCAACCCTAACCTTCCCAAATCCTCCAAAATCCTCTTTGGCAAATGGAGGATTTTGCAGGATTGAGGGCATTAGTGGATTTTGACTCTGGAGGAAAATGGAGGATCCAGGTCATTGGGCTCAATCTGGTGCTGGATGATTTCAGAGGATTGGGGTTACAGGCGTATTTATCCAAAACCCACTGGAGGATTTTGCAGGATTCAGGCAGTGGTCCTCAGTAACAAACAGTGCTGGATTTTGGTAGGGAAGGATATTGGAGGATTCAGGTTACATGTAGGAAAAATAATGTAGGGAGTTGGGGTTAGAATACTACTTATAGCAGCCCGCAGGCTGAATAAGCCAGTTCGGTATTTCAACTGCGCATGTGCACAATGACATTTTATCTCGAATGACCCGCGTGACCTAATGCGCGCTTGTGAACACAAAAGGTGGTCGCACAACGCGCACGTGTTAAATTCAATCGGAATGGGCATTCGCTTTAATAACATGGCGTGCCATTACATCAGCAATTTTATCCCGAATATGACCTTTGAGATACCGAACTGGCTTTTTAATATTAGAAGACAGTTTCATAAAGAAAACATTTGAAAGTGAAAACCAGATTAAAAGAACAATATATACAAAATGGAGAAATTAATATTGTTGATTGTTTAACACTGGTTTGAATAACTAGTTTGGATCTATTAAAGTTACTAGTATTGGTTATCGGTCTGAGTGATCGGTTTTGAGATATTGGTTTTTACTGCTGGTTTAAAAGATCATATCAGTCGCAGATGTTCCTTTATTCTCTAATTTTCTTTCAGTAAGGAAATGCTGAGTACACCTTGTTTAGGATCTCAGAACCTTATTCATCACATGGTCAAGGTAGAAGAAGGTAAGTCGTGGAATAATTTAGTAATGATCCTATCCTTTAACTTTAGCAGACAAGTATAGATCTTATGGAGTACTGTTCCCACATCTGGGCTGGCGCTTCTGCTTGTCACTTAATATCTTTATTAGATAGAGTACAGAAGCGCATTGTTAATTTGGTTGGAGAAGAGTTGGGCTCATCTTTACAATCACTCTCTCACCGGAGATCTGTTGCTGCTCTTAGTCTGTTCTACAGATATTTTCATGGTAAATGTTCCACCGGCTTGTCTAACTTGGTTTCTCCAGTTAGGGTGTTTGAGCGTGAAACTCGACTTTCCGCCTGTTCACACAAATGTACTCTAGCTGTACCTAGATGTAGAACAAAAAGCTATGCCAATAGCTTTTTGCTTCATTCTGTATCTCTGTGGAATTCTTTGCCTGGTGCATGTTTCCCTTCAATTTACGATCTTTCCTACTTCAAGAGAAATCTTGTATCTTTGATTCTTTTTTTCCTTGTGTAGCTCTGTACCTCAAGTTGCTTTTCAGCCTTGTTTGGAACAAACTTGCATAAAAACACCAAAAAAACTGTTAATTATATTTGCTCTTTTGTCAATCTCCAACAATTTTGAGGAATTTTGACATTTCAATTTATTCATTTGTCATTCTTTTTATAGTGAGCAAGCCGGTGAGCATGATTTCAGCCAAGGATCTTCTCAAGGAACACCGAGCAACGATGAAGGCCAGACTGGCTTCACGAATGTCGGGCCACAGAGGCGTATCATCGTCGTCGTCATCAACGTCTGCGAACGCATCCCTGAAAAAAGTCAAGGAAGGAACCACAAGTAGCAAAGGACAGAATTCACAGAGCAATGCAGAAAACCAGGTGGGCAGTTCCACGGTTAGTTATTTTTTAGCAATTTGGCACAACTCTTTCTTTTAATTCTACTTATAGTACCATTAAAGGGATCATTTTATATTGTCTGAATGCAGTATAAATTTAAATGCTGTTTTTTGTTTTGTTATTTTTTTGGTGGCACCAGCATTAAAATGCACAGCTGGCTGATATTATACAAATAATGAATGTTTATGAGTGCGATGGTAAGAATAATTTCATGAGGTGACAGATTATATGTGCCATTCCACGAGGCGAAGCCGAGTAGAATGGGACATTCCATCTGTCACCGAATGAAATTATTCTAACCATTGCACGAATGTGAAACATTCATTATTTGTTTTATACAACGCCTAAATAAATCCGACAGATTGCATGCATGGATTTCTTGGTGTACAACGTGCCGTCTATCTTCTCAGTCCCGCATAAAACCGTGACAAAAAGTGGTCCAGTTCTGAATCAGTTAAAGCTTTAATTTGTTGATCCTGCGTGTCTTGCAAATTCCTCTAATCGTTTGACTGCATATTTCATTTGTCTCTTTGTGTTGGCAGCGTCAGCATCGCCTACGAGTTCCAATATTTCGTCATCTGTTACTTAGGAAAACAAACCACGGTTCGGAAACACCGTCCACCATTTTGTGTGAATGACACCCTAGACTGGTTCCCGGTCCCCATATGTATATAATATACATTGAAGTCCGAAGGACAACGATGGGACCAGGAACCAGTCCAATGACAGCCGTGTTGTGGCGGCGGGGAAGTTCTATCAAACGTGTTACCGTTTGATAGAACCATGTGATAGAACTTTTTTTGGCGGTGCGGGTTCGCGTCGTGCGATGGGACGAATAATTCAATGCACGTGATCGACGATCCACCAATCGGATGGCTGGGATTTATTCAGGCGTTGTATAATATATAAATATAACACGGTTTGAGGGCGGATATTCAATATTAGCTCCCCAACATATTGAAAGTTTACAAACTAGTTTGTCAACTTCCAATGCCGAGGGGAGCTAAATATTGACTATCCTTCCGAAATAAACCATGTTATATTTGTTTTACTATACCTCATACATATTCAGTTGCCATTACAATTTCAGGAGCAATCCACCATCTTTAAATGTGTTGTGGAGCTAGAGCGATGTTTGCGCGTGCGCACTACACCTATGCGACAGTTCCACGATTGGGTTGTAAAGTGCATGCGTAGTAGATTGTCGCACGGGTAACCCATGTGTTAGTCTACTACGCATGTGTATTTACCCTGTGCGCGAATACTCGTGTGCGTACTTGGTAAACAGTAAAAATAGCGGCTGGCACGTGATGGTGAATAGAGGAATCCCACAACGACGAGTTTAGCGCCGATCTGCGCACTTCCGCGTTTGAAAACGAGGATCTCAATGTCACAGTAAACAACTTTATGCTGATCGTGCGCCTGCGCTGCCTTTTATGGCCTGATTAATTCATGCATGAATGAATGTGCTGAAAAGCGTTGTTTTGTTTGCCACGGACATTCTCGCTTTCAACCCGGAAGTGCGCAGAAGGGGCTAATGTGAAATTCCTCTATGGACCAGTGAGAATTTGGCTCTTGATCATGAATATGTATGGGTATAGTAAAATGAGCTCATTCTGCACAGGTCAGTTCACGCAGGCACAGCAATAATCATGAAGAGAGTGTGGTCTGCTGACCGCCAGAATACAGTTGCAGATCACTAATCCGGACAATATCTAGGCGGACAATATGGGATTAAAGTCTTCCAAACCAGAGCTGTTATTAATAAAGAGACCTTCACTAATGACTTCTTTGTCCATGGTCTGGCCCCATGCCTATTTAGCATTCAATGACCACTGCAAACTAGAAATTTTTGACAAGCCGACTGGGCTTTAATGAGCTTAAGCTCCAGTTTGGACCTCATGATTATTCGGTTTTGACCTCATGATTATTCAATTATTCAAGCCGCCTGGCTTCCCATTCATCAGCTAAGTTTGAAGTATAGAATGCGGTGAAGAAACAAAGAAAAACAGCGGTACCGCAATCGATACCGTGTCTGGACAATATGAAATGCTCCCTAAATCTTTTACCTAGATGTATTACACATTTAATATTTAAAAACAATTAGACTTATATATGTGAGTTGTACTGGGACTTCTAATGTCGGTTCGATACCTGTACGTTGTAAAAAAAGACATTGATAAAATTGCAGGTCTTGCATAGAAACAATGTATAACTACTATCATTTTTCTTGTCAGTTTTCAGCATGCCCCAAAATTATGGTTAGTATACAGTGTGGTATTTACGTATGTCTGGTAAGAGAGTTGCAATATTTGATATCATACATCCTAAATGGTTGTGCATGCTGCGTAGTCAGTTTCCAAAGAATGTTGATTCATCAATTAGTAAGAAGTATTTAATGAGCTCAGCCTGTTACGTGTAGGTGTGGCTCAAACTGCTGTAAAATTGTTTACTTATAAGTAAAAATATGTTTTTTTCCTTAAAACATGTCTTGTTTTTTTTTGGAAGTCGCCCCAATACAAGGCTAAAAGCCACTCTAGATGAAGGGCTAAGTAGTGCTAGAGGTAGTGGGGTTGCATACCAAAGAAATTGTACCAATTTTCAGACCTATAGACCCAGGCGGGGTAACTTCCACCATTGGTGAGACCAACTCACTTCCCTCCTTTTACGTGTTATGTAGTGGCTTCAAACTGTTGTGAATTGTTTGCATATTTTGGAAGCAAAAATCAAGTTTTCCCCCTAAAAAATCTTGTGTGCAAATTCATAGTTGATCTAGTTACTGTCTTTCAATGGATGACACTTTCATTCCATTTAACACCAGACTTATTTAGTGGCATTTAAATTAACAAAAACCACTTTTGAAATTGCCCAGGTGCCCGTCCTTGGACGAGGGTTTAGCGAGGATGACGACATCGTCTTTGATGCCTCTAGTCCTCCGAAACTGAACATTCCCTTGAGGAGTGTGCCTCCGAAACAAGGCTCGGGGAAGAGTTTGAGTCTGGAGAAAGCGAAGAGACAGGCGATTGCTCACATCAGGGCCAAGGGGCAGATCACAAAGGCGGACCCCAATCAGGTCGGAGGGAGAAGTAAGGGCTCGGCGTCACCAAGGAAACGAGAGGCGGTGAAGAGGAGGGTGGAGGAAGATCTAAATCACTCATCGTTAGAGGGCGAGTTGTTCGACTTTACAAAATTTGAAGAAAACATTCACATTGTTGATTAAAAATATCCTTTGTTTACTAAAAGGTGAGTTAAGCCCGGTTCATACTTCATGCGAAGCGAATTTCATGATGTCAACAATTGAAGTTTCATTGTGACATTCTCAGTTACCTTAACGAATTCGCTTCGCATACGCATTCGCATGAAGTATGAACCGGGCTTGACTGTCCGGAATTTTCATTCAGTCAACTGAATTTTCACTACATCTGTCATTCGCTTTACTGCATTTTTGGTAGAATGCGAGATTACATTTCTGACAATGTACGATAAGGAGAAATTTAGTAAAATGCAAAAAAGAGCATGTGGTGCATTTTGGGGAGGGAATCATATTGTAATTTTTCTGAAAGTTGAAAACAATCTCAATATGTGATAACTTTGACAAAGCAGCAGGGCAAACCCCCTACTCTTTCACAACAGGTATCATGGCTTGTTTTTACATGCAGTGATCCTCGCACATGGGACCTCACGCTCGACGTCATATCCTAATGCCATTTAACCCTTTTGAAGGAAAAAATATACAAAAAGGCCTGTTATGCCTTAAACTAATGTACTGGTTATTGGCAGGCAGGCAGTTGCAAGGAATACATGGTGTCATCTTCCATCCAATTCTTAATATACCTCATACATATTCATGAGCAAGAGCTGAATTCTGACTGGTCAGTTCACCATCACGTGGATATTTTTGCTACCCACACAAATGCAAAGGCACGTGCCCAGTAAACTAGCACATGGATAACCCATGCTTCATTCTACTGTGCACGCGTATTCCGCGACCTGCGACCTCCGGAATACTGTACCAGCGCTCTACCAACTGAGCTATCTTGCCCTATGTTGGCGGTCTCCCAAATTGTCAGTATCTTTGTTCGGGTGGGCGCTAGTCAGAAGTCATAAACCCAGAATGCCGTATAGCCAGGGATCACACCCAATTTTACGATACAACCTGGGAAGCGACATTATGGGGATCACTCAATGAGGATACGAATTTTTAAACTTATAATTCATTTGACGAATAATAAATTAATTGCGAAGCTTGTCCCGTGTCCAAATTCTACTGATTTGCTGATTTGTTTATGCCTGTTGAACAGAAGACAGCGACGGAGAGACTGGGCAGCCAGCCAAGAGACAGAAGAAGTCCTTCCTAGGTCAAGATGTCGACATGAGCCCGGATGAGCTGAAGACGATCATGAATGCTAAATCCAAACACTCGGGACTGCTAGCTGAGGTCGGTGGGATGTCTGATTGTAGGGAAATTATAAATGCTTTTCTAAAAAGCACAGTTTTATTAATCACGTGAAGATGATATTCGTGACCAGTGCGTGCACCTTGCATGTGGTGCTTCCGGACAATGGCACGACCTAATTTGGGCATCTTACATCTGGATTTAAGGTATTCCTACTTTTTCTATTTTTTCCTACTTTTTTTACCACAACTCAAAAAAATAAAAATGAAATCTTATTTAATATTGTTCATAAGTGTTACACTTTCTCATATGAAAATCACACAATAAAGGGCTTGGGTGCAGGAGTACTGCAACTTTACTTCCAAGAGCTTAGTTGAGGATGGAGCACAAGTGTTGTGAGTACAGAACATGCCAAATAAGGCTTGGGATGCTGTGGACATGGGTTGAGTATCAACGAAAACTACTCCTGAAAGCCCGCAAAAGTCCTACTTTTATCCTGATTATGTCCTCAAAAGTCCATCTTTTCGGGGGTGAAATTTGTCAGGATTTTTGTATCCGGTTTCAGGATTTTTTGGTCAGGATTTTTAAAACTAATTTTAGGATTTTTAAAGAATCTCTTTTGAAATCTGGAATTCCTGAGGTGTTTAATACCCGAATGGTGTTTTTACCCTGTAAAAGTGGATATAGACAAATATAAACAGTTATTTTAACCCTAACCCCCTGGGCATTTTTATTAGGAGGCTTCCTCAACCTGTCAAAATCCAACACTGTGCAGTATCTATGGCACATTCTTTGGACTTGGACAAATTGGGGCATCATAGCTCCATGTAATGGTGCCAAGGCCCTGCAGTACTGAACCCATCAAAACTTGACAAAACCTGCTGTTGAAGTTTGCAAGGCTTGGGGTAGTTTAGGTTAAGGAATACCTATAGGCAAATACAAACCACAGACTCTACGTTGCTCTGAGGTCCTCGGCGACCCCCAAACACTGCAGATTTTGTGGATTGTTCATTTTCGGCCAATCTCACCCTGCACTTTTGTCCTTTTTTTGTGGGGGGGGGGGTAGGGATTTTGATCCTAGTATTCTACTTTTGTTCACCTAGTTCTGCTTGAAAGCCTGTATGCATGCAATGAAGATCATTAAATGTAGTGTACATGATTGGTCATTGTTTTCAGAAATGATTGGATTTGGGGGTTAGTATTTTATAGGAAATATCATTTCACTGACCTGTTCAAAGTTTTGCGTTCTTGGATGGCGGAAAAAATGAGAGAAAAACGGCGTTCGTTTTCAACTGTTGGGTGGCATTTGTTACAGCGCCCTCTTGTAAAATAAGCAATTTTTTTTAAAAATGGGATCGTTTTCAATTGGTCACATAACATGTACAGAGGCTGAGGGCCGAGCGGAACGTCCAAGATCCACTGCATGCATTGGTTACAACGCGTCGCTTCGGTACACTACGCGTGCGCCCGTTTTCGGATTGTTAACCCATTTTAAACACAACACGGATTAACTACATTTGGTCAATAGTGGGCAGTTTTCCAACAATTGTTCGGCTGAACAATCGTTGGAAAACGATATAAATTTCCACTTTTCTTGAGAACGACAGCACACCTGGTGCCATAATTTCACAGGGTGATTGAGACTACTACTATTAACTTACAGTCCAGTAGGGTATTTTGTAATAATTTAGTACAACAAAATTTGGAGGATTACCAATCGTGTACACAAAATGGTTCATGCAACGGCACATGAATTACAACCGTCTGTGCCTCAATTTTTTAATTCCAAGAACCAACTTTTAGCTCATTTTGGCCAACATCAAACAGTGCTATTCAGAGCTAAAACTTCACTGAAAGGAAAGGGTATCAGACCTAATAAAAGGCGTGCCCTTATTTAACCCTAACCTGCCCAAATCCTCCAAAATCCTCTTTGCCAAATGGAGGAATTTGGAGAATTTAATGGAATTAGAGGATTTTGCCTCTGGAGGAAAATGGAGGATCCAGGTCATCAGGCCCAATCTGATGCTGGATGATTTTAGAGGATTGAGGTTTACTGGGGTGTTTATCCAAAACCCACTGGAGGATTTTGGAGGATTGAGGCAGTGGTTACCAGTAACAAACATTGGATGATTTTGGAATTGAAGGATATTGGAGGGTTCAGATTACATGTAGGAAAAACAATGTGCAGAGTTAGGGGTAATATCATAATGCCGTAGCAAATTGTTGGTAGCTTTAATGGCATAAAAGAAAGTCTAAACTCAAGACTTCATTTCTAATCCCAAGATTGAAAATGCAGACATGAAAGGAATGGTAAAGGCTGTATTAAAATAAATTGTTAAAACAAATACAAGTGGAACTGATGGAAAAATATTTGGCATTTTGGCCGAATTTCATAGCCCAAACATCAGTAAAAATGAAATCAAATTGTCAATTGTCATGTATTGATTTATTTTGTTTTTGTAGGTTCAATCAGAAATGGAAGAATTGTACTTCCAGCAACTGGAGAAGAAGGAACGTCTTGAGAATCAGATGGATTCTATCAGGGAAAAGAAATGCAAGGTGGTGTCTTGCAAGAAGGTAAGAGAGGTCACAGCTAGGGCTGTTCATTTTCGAATAATTCAGTATTCGATTATTTGAAACTGGGTTTGACCGAATATTTGATACTCGCTGATGAAGTTTTTCACGTGTCAGCTGCAAATGCATGCTGCGCTGGTAAAAAGTTGCACGCAAAGCATGCCGGTGTTTTACGTGCGGCGATCGATATTATAAGCCATTTTTTGTATGCGCCTGTTATATCAAATCATTATTAAAGTCCTTGTAAGGTTCTGATAACAAGAAACCAAACTCCAGCCTGTGTTTTTTTTACAGTAATTATTCTGTAAGTGACGGGTTTTACAGACGTGAACAATAAACTTCCGTCCACAAAAAATTACCGTGGAAAAAAATGCGGTATTTGACACTAAGCGCCATAACTTTTTTATTATTGCATGAGAGTCTTATCTGTACGTGCACATATATATATTTTTTTCCCCCAGATATTTGAACTGGCAAAATGGTATTTGTGACCCACTCTGCAAAAAGGGCACATAAGTCGCTGTAAGCTTTTACGAGTTATGGGCCGTTCAATGTGAAGAGGGTGAAACATTCTTCAAACAAGAGATTTTGAAGGGAGGGAATTTTTTGCATCTTTGATACCTATATTATTCATATTTCATAACCAAAATCTTTGATTTCAGTGAATAAAGTTGGAAAAAGAATGTGTTTTTGTCGAGTGCTTCCATCTATTGCTTTGCTTTTTGTTTTTTTAAATGGCTTGTTTCTCCTTAAAGTCATTTCAAGAAATTCCTGAAAACAAACATGCAAATTTCCAAATATCTCGTGATTGCAAAATGCTAGAGACCTCAGACATAAACCATATGAAAGCTTATAAAATGGCCTTTCCAGCTATATATAAAACACTATTTTCAAATTTTGCAACATAAGTGCCCTTTTTGCAGAGCGGGTCACATTTGAATATATGGTTGACGATTGAATATTTGAATATTAGGTATATTCAGAACGGCCCTAGTCACAGGACAACTTTTTATAAAAAACACATGCATGACAAACGTTAGGACAAACGTCAGGAGGCTCATTGTAGATGCTGTGACACAGTGGTTTAATGCAGTGCAGGCCTCATGTACTGTGGTATGTGGTTTCCGGGGATCATAGTGTTTGTGTTCTTAAGCAAGACACTTTACTACTATTTCCCCTCTGCATCCAGGAATATAAATTTCGAAAATGTACTGTAAGAACTAAATTTTGAATACAGTAGGACTTTGCTGTAACACCCTCTTTGACTCTCATATTGTATTAAAAATAATACACACCGTTATTCACTGTAACGAACGGCCACTATAGTGAACATTTTCTGTGGATCCCATGATGTTTGTTATAATGGCGTTTTTCTGTCTGTCAATGTAATTTTATTTTCATAAAAATATTTTCAAGACTAAAAAAAAAAAGATCAGAACAAAGTTATCTCGTTCAGTATGCCTTAGAATGTCTTTATGCTTGTGGAAAATGAATGGAAGTGGCCCAATACAAAGCTAAAGAGCTACAACAGAGGTGGTTGGGTTGGCAACTGTTCCTTGTTTAACAGCCCTCGGAAAAGTTTCGCATGGATAGCAATTAACATTTTTGGACCCAACATCCACAATTCATGAAGTCAGAGTTGCATATTTTTCGGCAGAAAACCTGAAAAACGGTCTTTTGCAAATCGCCCCAAAGAAAAGTGGTGTCTCGTGATCATCAATTTTAATACCTCTGTTGTTGGGAACACTATTGAATTTCCTGTAATTTTCACGTTTCTGCAGTGTGATTACACTTGGTTTACGCCGTCAAAGTTTTGTGCCTCGGAAAACCATCCTCTGGCGAGGCATGACGCAACGATGCGGTACTTCAAATGCAGGCAGTGCAGCAGCAGAAGTGTTACGTTTAACAGAATACCAAACAAATCATGCAGGTAGGACCAATTTATTTATTTTTGTCTTCTTCTTTCCTATCAGAATCCAACTGTGATGAGACTATAATTGCCTTGGGCAGTCATTTGTTTTGTAAGAGAGAAAAATGTTTAAACTCTTGAAACTGGACGAGGACCATAGCCGTGGTTTGAAAAAGATCACCTGGCTGGTTGACATCTATATGTGCATTCCTGTGCATACTCGATCCATTCATTTTTCAACAAATATTTTTAAACTATATGTGTATTGTTCTTGAATGGGAGTGTAATGAATAGATGGAGCTTTTTCAAACGAAGCTTTTCATTCACACGAAAGGGGGAGGGGGGGGGGGGCTCCGAGTGCTATTCAGTGTGTTGGCTATTATTTGCATTTACGCTTGGCTGCACAGCCCTTTCTGGGCATACCAGCACCCCATTAATAACAGCCAGATGCAAGGGGTCAAGCAGCAATTCTGGAAATGTGGGAAAGAAATGAAATGGTGTTTGGTTTCGACTTTATGTATGACAGTTTTTATACAGTTTCTGATGGCTAGCCTATTGCCAGAGTGATAATTCTAATCAACAAAGTCAGGATTGAGGATGAGGATTGCACACTCGTTCCCTGTGCTGGGCTCCGCGCTGGGCTCTGCGCTGGGCTCTGCGCTGTACAGACAAATTGCCGACTTGAAATCAAGCCATCTGCTCTGTCTCTGACAGTGTTTACTTTGGTGTAGGTTTCATACCACTGGCCCAAAAGCATGGTTGTTTTGTTTTAACCCTTTGCGTACGGAAGACGCCATATGGCGCAAAAAGAATCAGTGCCACCAGGCCGGATGACGCCATTGCCCGCTGTTTGTGCAGTTTGAATCCATTGTTGGATGATTGTGTATGTTACGCTTGACTGCACAAACACATTGTGGCCGTTTCGCTTAGCTGCCAGAGCTGCCTCGACACCCCGACGTCTCCCGTAAAAAAACGTACTCAAGGGGTTAACAAATTCAGTTCGAAATGGAGAAATTTCCAGTTTTGTAATAAGGCCATTTCAATGTTAGTTTGATGCAGATCCAGGGTTCTATGGTTATACTGAACTAAAATTAGGTCATTCAAGACAAATTAAAAGTTGCCCAAGCAATACAAGTCTAAAAGGCTACAACAGAGGTGGTGGGGGTTGGCCACATTTTAGGTTGCCAGCCCTACCACCCTAAAGCCCGGTTCATACTTCATGCGAATGCGTATGCGAAGCGAATTCGTTATGGTAACGGAGAACGTCACAATGAAACTTCAATTGTTGACGTCATGAAATTCGCTTCGCATTCGCGTTCGCATGAAGTATGAACCGGGCTTTACAGTTTTCCTGGGCCCAGATCTAAATAGATGATAAACCTTCAATAGATACTAATTTTCAGACCTATAGACCCAGGCGTCGTAACTTCCACAGTGGTGAGACCAATTCAACTTCCTCCCTCTTTACTGAAAATGCCTAATGGCCTGTCAAGCATTTCTGTCAAAACATCTGTGACAAAGCAGAATATCTTAGCTCTGATTTCCACTGCAGTAGCTGGTAAGATTTTGCTTTCACAATGCTCTCAAAAGTGCTGTGTTGAGAAGTGCAGGACACTATTAATACTGAAGATTGTCTTTCTTTTTACAGGATACCCGCCTGGCAGTTTCACTGTGCACTGAAAAGGTTACCACAAATATAAAGGGGACGCAAATAGCAACATTGCCAAGAGTATTTAGACTACCTGTCAACCGAATGTTTTCTTGACACACCTGTCTGTTTGCGCATTGAGCCCCCTGGTATTTTTTCAGTTAACGGATCGGCATTCTTTTCCATTTAATTTGCACGCTTCATTCATCAATTCCATTCCAGTTGTTTATGTGAGCCGGGCATTATTTGACAGATCCAAATCCCTCTGTCAGCGAACTGGGAATGTTCGTGCCATGGTCCGACTTAAAGAGGGATTAAGTGGCGATGTATTTTTTTTTTTGTAACGAATTAAATTTTCTCATGAAGTGAGAGAAGGACGTATATTCTGCGGTGACGTTCTAGAGTTTGTCAGAAAATGCTTCGACTTTTTTTTAGAAGACTTATCAGAAAAATGGGTGTGTGGTTCCAAATTAGTTTCCCAGAAATGCTCACTGGAGTATTTCAACGTAATAACATTAACGACATTATTTTTCAGTGAGAGGGCCAAAATCTTCAAAAAACCAAAACAAAACAAAACACGGTAATTTCTCTGCTCCAGTGCTAAGCCAGACTTTGACTTCATGAAATGTCATTTCAACTTGGAACATTTCAACAGGCTTTAGTTGGTTCAGGCTCCGAAGGTTGGTCCTTACGGAATTTTTAGCAAAAGGTTCAATCTGATTAACAGTGGAATGCGAGTACCAACTTTATAAGGAAACTAAATTGGGAAAAATCCGAGTCTAGTAATTAAAAATAAATAGTTTATGATTAATTTTGCTTACAGATTCAAATTGTTTCCAGTTCCAAGTGCAAACCTTTTAGACAGAACTTATGTTACTGTGCTTAGAATTTTTAAGTACGGTAGAGTTCGTCGTTTAGCAAAAGCAGGATTCTCGCCAGTACTACATGCAGTTTGTACCACTTGCGACTGGTTCTCAGATTGTGCTCCGAAAAAATTTGCCAAGCAATATTTTGTGCTGTGCAGCTCCATAAAACGGTTCCCTGATTTAAATGCCTTTTTTTTTCAAAAAAAAGAAAAAAATGGCAGGAGCTGGATTTGAACCTGCGACCTCCGGAATACCGTACCGGCGGTCTACCAACAGAGCTATCTTGCCCTATGTTGGCGATCTCCCAAATTGTCTTTAAGTGGGCGCTAGTCAGAAGTCATAAACCCAGATTGCTGTATAGCCAGGGATCACGCCCCAGCTTTAGGAAGCGACATTGTGACGATCATTCAATGAGGATTACAATATGCATTTTGTTTTTTTAGCAATGAAAGAATATGAGAAGTTTCTGTCTGTTTTTGTTCTGTGCTACAGGGTTTGCGGTGGAACGAGTTACGAGCGCACCTCCATGCTCAAGGTGAGATCAACATAAATAATTTGTGATCCATTTTGATTGAAAGAGAATTTATTACTCCGATAAATTTTCATTCATTTTCTGTCTGATTGCTTCAAGTGTCAGCTTTCACGGTTAATAACATTTCGGAGGTGCAGCCAGTATGAAGCAATTACGTGCTTTGATTCATAGAACTGAATTGAACTCCCCACGGAGTTGAAATAAACTCTGAAATTTAATTTATGGCATTGCAATATAATTTTTTTTTTTTTCATTGATTTTTTTTCACCAGGAGCGGAAAGGTCCAGTGCTTGACAGCGAGAGACTACTTCTAAGAGGAGAGGAACGAAAATGGGTCATGTGATCACAAGATGCCTTAGGCCACTACTTAGTCTCCACCCTCCCCTTACCCTTCCAACTCGGAAAAAAATCAATCAAATTGTATTAAAAATCATGGAAAATCACACTTTAATTTTCCTATAATTACTCCAACTTGATAAATGTTAGTAATTACACAAATCTGAACACCAAATCTTTTGATGTAAAGCCTTACATTAATCAGTTTTCTTTGTTCACTTTGAGAATGTCTTTAAAACTGTTTAGATAAAATTTGGTTACTGGCTGAACTTGAATCAGCTTAAAGGTAATACATTGTATACATTTGCAAACATCAACAAACAAAACTAATATATTATTATGAAATGCCTTATTTGACTGTAAGTAAAATAATAGTCTCATGGTACATAGTGTGCTGTCATGTTCAAGATAAATTTAATTTTTGTATTTTTTTCAAATACATGTACTGCTCCCAAATTTACCAACTTTGTTTAGTCCACATTTGTTTGGCAATTGGTTACACATCCGCAAACGGGTGCAAGCCAGCTAGTCCAGTTCACTGACATCTATAAACGCTCTGTTTTGTCTGAAGTAGGGTCGGGGAACCAGACTACAAGAACAGCATTTTTTTCTCTTTTTTTCCCCCCAGCATCTATGCACACAAAACTCTATTTAAACAGGTCAGTGTTACAGTATTTGCTATAAAATACTAACCCCCAAATCCATTCATTTCTGAAAATTACAGCAAAAGCAAATGTTGTTTACTACCTTTAATATTAACTTTAACAAAATCATTTGCCTGCAGACTGAAACTTCTCAGCACTAGTTGCAAATCAAGCAAATTTTTTGTCTCCGTCAGGTCTTACAGTGCAGTACATGGGTCATTACATAAATTTGGGGTCCAAAAGTGTGACATTTTTTGGGTGTCCCTGTTAATTTCCATCAATTATATTGAAACTGACTTCACACTATTTTTTACTCGTTTGGCAGGTACTTTGCTTTACATAATCACTCTTGGAGATAGGCAGGCATTAATGAATGTGTTGGGAATTGCAAAATCTTATACATGTCATTATGTAACAATAACAGGGACACCAAAAATGTCACACTTTTGGACCCCAAATTTATGGAATGACCGACATGTAATGTGGTACTGCACTCTGGATACATGAATTAATAATATAATATTTTTAGCATTGTGTTTGTTTATGTATATTTTCATATGATTGTCAGTGACATCAGCTTGGCTGTGGTTCAGATGCAGAAATTATGTCAGGAGATTTGTATGTTTTTTCCTTGTAAATAATTACTTCGGGCCAAATTCAGTGACAACACCCAACTTTCAGGAATCAATGTAACATTTCTGGTACTCACTTCAAATTGCAGTACGTAATTATGCACACGTGAGGTCGTCAGTATCCAAATTTAAACATTACCATGGTTGCTGAAAGTATGTACGTGTTAACAATTTGTGCGTGATGTATTACTGGCCCTACCAAGTTTGCGACATTTATACATATTTCATTGTTTAGTTACTTCATATTTTTTTTGGGGGGGGGGGTTGAAGTGCATGTACCATTCTCTAGATCCTTCGAAGAGATAACGGGGAAATTTGGTCCCAGGACTGCTTTCCCTTCCCGTAACTGATTTAAAGCGCCATAATGCGTTTCTGAAAGAGAATCTTCACCGGGGTGTATTTTAATTTATTTAATGGTCAATCTTGCTGCTTGGCTGGGTACTCAGAATGGCAATCCCGCGAGAGATGATTAAATACAAGAGCGTGTCCCCCAAGCCTGTGACTGCTCTGTGCGAGGGCCGTACGGCTTTATGGGAAAAATCTGGAGGGAGGGAGTATGATTACACACGGCATTATGAAAATGAGCTTTGTGGATATTTTGATGTGGGTATCTATTCGTATGAGCGTTTGAATCAATCACAATAGACCCTCCGCATGCCGCAAGGCTGTGTCAGCTTTGTTACTTGAAAGTCCATTGTGAGCCTGGCAATCAATATATGTATTCAAGTTTCGTGCTCTGTTTACGCATGAATGTGCAATAGGCCAACCCAGGTATATATGCAATTTAATTTAATAATTTTTGGAAAATTACCAATGGGTAATTCTTTTTTCGGATAACACAACGTGCACGCATATAAACAAATCTTTGTTGAACAATGTGTAATTGGTTTATCTCCATAAAATGATTATTTGAACGGCTGTTGGTAGATAGTTTTAAGATTTTTCAAAAAATGGTCGGCCGATTCAGTTTGAAAAACTGCCTTTTTTTTCTTCTCAAATACTGCCCCCAATTTGGCAACTTTATTAAGTCCACATTTTGTTTGGCAATTGGTGACACATCCGTGAACGGGTGCAAGCTAGCTAGTCTAGTTCCCTGACCTGATAATTCCCAGACATCTATAAATTGCTCTGCCTTGTCAAAATATGGCCAGGGAACCAGACTACAAGAACAGCATTTTTTTTGTCTTCCCAGCATCTATGCGCACAAAACTTTAAACAGGTCAGTGTTTAATAGAATATTTGTTGTTCATTCATTTCCGAAAATTACAGCAAAGCAAATGTTGTATACCACCTTTAATAAAGTCCTCACTCGAACTTGCTCATAGATGCTTACCTCTACAGTCAACATAATTGTGGGGACATACACTGGTCATGCAATAGACATTGTGGGGGCCAAAAACGTTCTGGGGGACAGAGAAATGTCCCCCATAAATCGGTCCTAATATTGCCAAACAAATAAAAATGTCCCAACTACATGGTCAATGCATACCCCACTTGGCTTAGCCCAGTTTACACAATTACAGTAGCAGTTATCACAGAAAAAAGACCATGCCTGTATTAAATAAAATTAAAATAAAGAAATAAATATTAGTGCCTAGCGAAGTCAGTGCATGGCACAAGTTTGGACCAAATTTGTTGGACCACAGGTGGCCGGAAACATTAAAACCAATTTAGAATGCCGAGTTCAGTCACAAAAATATTTAGACAAGCGCACCAGCTTCACGTCTCGGAAAATCTATTTGTGGATGAAACGATGTTTGCTAATTTCTTGAGGGAGCAATCTGTCCGAGTGTATTGAAGTTTCCCTAGGGACATTTACATTGACCGTGACCCATTTGACAACAATGGAGCAATAAATGTCAAATTCAAGGGATGCTGCGAGTAGGCTGGTTACCTATTATACAGGGACAAACTACATAAGAATTATCATAGTGCATCAAGGAAACCATACCAAAATGGCTGTTGTATAAACTGCATTACATATATCCCTGGCAACAGTATTTGCTATAGTGATGGCCTTTATAGCAAACGACTCTATTACTGTTTTCCTTCACAGTGAATTTTTAGCCACGACTCGTGACATGATCCAAAGGAATCACATTAAAAGTTAACTTTTAAATGGTATTTGTCTGGTATTTGTCTTAATTGGCACATTTTGACAGTTTGTTTCCAGTGTGCTATGTTGATTGTGATCCTGTACATATTGTTGATATTACCATCTAATTAAAGTGTGATTTTAGACGTTGCAACATACATATAGAAGTTTGTGAAGACACCATGTGACTGACTACCTCTGAATAGAAAAGTGTGGTTCCGAGACGACTTTCTGATTTTAGTCACTGTACATGGTATATCTGCGAACCATATATCAACTTACCTTAACTCCGTACATCATTTTTCATCCCAAGTAACCTGAATCCTCCAACATCCTCTGATTTTAAAGCTGCATGTAACCTGAATCCTCTAAAATTCTCCCATGTAGACCATTGCATGAATCCTACAAAATCCTCCGATGCTTCAACTTCCAAAGACCCTCAATCCTCCAAATTCCTCCATTTTGGCAAAGTGGATTTTTGAGGATTGGGGTTAATGTACATTATTGTTAATTTGGTACTTTTGATTATGAAACAAAACGAGGAAATAAAAGATTTATATTTCATTGTACATCTGTACAATTCTTTATACTCTTCCTTTTTGTAGGTCCGCCTTATATTTCCTTCTTTGAAAAGCTTGGAAAAATATTTTTGTTCTTTATTGACTTTCCTCAAGCCTCATGGAGCTGCCATAAACATTTGGTTGGTAACCCGTTTTTACCAGGGAAGAATTTCCATGCTAAGCAAATTGTTTGTGCTTAACATCTCCAATGAAACTGGGCTCCGGTTACCAGTCACAAGCAATGTACATCACATGAAGAATGTTTATGCTAAGCATTTTTTGTTTGCTTAACAGTCCATAAACCTGGCCCCTGGCTCAATTCTGACAAATAATGCACTATACCCAGCACGGTACCCCCCTTTTGTCCCAATACCCTATACACTCTCTAGACTATTGTTACCTAACACCCCCCCCCCCCAGATCTGAAAAGAATTCCTGAGATTCCGGGAACACAATGACCAACACAAAAGAGGGGGGGTTCCCTCTGCCCCATATCGTGCATCATATGTAATGCACATAACCTACCCCACAAAAGTGATTTTGAAAATCACATTTTGAAGGTACAGTTCAACAATCCACTGGACCCAACAAAACACTCAATATGTATTGGATACAACTTTGAGAGTCGAGAAGGCATTTTTGTTAAAACCATGGAGGAAACTACAGTGTCAGTCATAAAGTTGTATTTTATTAATTGTAAGAGTATAGCATTACTTTTATACCAGGCACATATTACATGGTGGCAGCCATTTTACTGACATGGAAAACAAGCAGCCCATGATCGAAACAAAAACAGGTCAGGAGCCATCTTGGAAAATTATGGTTTCCTAGCTTTTTAAGTTGAAGCTTCTACCTGCCATATTAGTACTCCCTAAACAATAGGTTTGCCAACTTTGTCCCCAGGGTCTACTTTCATCCTCATGTCCAATACATAGAGATCTAGTGGTAAAATGGGAGTGGCAATATGGCGGCTACTGGCTTCAGTTGCTTGTACAGGGCTCAATGGCCAATAAATAAATAATATTTTAATCAAAACTGAAATTTTTTTAAATTAAAATTGAAATGCGTAACAGGCAATCCCCACATTTTCTGGCATTAATAATTTACAGCTTGTTGGCCAAAGTAAACGAGCTTAAGATGTCAAACTTGCCAATCCACAAGCTCATAATGACACATCAATAATTAAAACTCTAAATAGGTCCCAAGTGATTCATTCCTGAATTTTGCATCTCCCCAATCCGCAGGCCAACTGCATATATGGCAAGACTGATATATATGTGTAACATGGCTCTAACAATTTGTAACACAGCTCTATGACAAAGCAAGAAAACTAAATTGACCTGGCACCTATTAAGCAATATAGTGTATTACCTATTACAATATGGTGTATTCTATTTATTATAGGCCATCATCATATCAAATGGACTGTAACTTTTCTACATGTATGACCAGGATCAAGCTGTTTTAAAATTTGTTGACAGGCATAGTCACAAATTTGGGTTCAAAAACAAAAATTTGGATTAAACGTCGTCCAACAAACCACAGGGAAAACTGACTAGGTAATTTGAAAGAATACTGAAAGTGAACAAAGAAAACTGGCAGGAGTGGGGTTCAAACCTGCGACCTCCGAAATATCATACCGGTGCTCAACCAACTGAGCTATCGTGTCCAATGTTGGTTGTCCATCTCTTTGGATTAAATCTATTTTATTTTTTATAAACTGTTTTTTTTTTGGGTGGGGGGGGGAGGATTCAGAAAAAAATCATTCAAGAAGAAAGTAAATAATAACAATCCACCAGTTTGTTTTTTTATGGAAGTTGCCCAATACGCTAAAAGCCACTCTAGGTAAAGGGCTACAACAGAGGTGGTGAGGTTGGCCACGTCTTGGGTTTCCAGCCCTACCGCCCCTTATGGTTTTCCTGGGTCCAGATCTAAATAGAGGATTATTTTTCAATAGATACCAAAGACATTATCCCAATTTTCAGACCTATAGACCCACCAACTTCCACCAACTCACCTTCCCCTTGCAAAAGTAACAAAACATCTCTTAAAAGAGACATCAAGCCTCTATCATGAAATAGTCACTGTGCTCTACGCTCCACATTCCTGCCAAAAAAACCTCTAAACTTCCTGGTGGATTTTGAAGGTTCTGGAAAGGTCAGTGTTTAAATTAAAGACCTGAAATTTTAAAACTAGCTTTGATGACTTGTCTCATTTCAGGAGAATGAGTCAGAATTGAATTTTTCCCCACTGAATACAAAACGAAACAATGTTTGTCTCCAGGATTTCTCGGCAATTTCACCGAAAACAAAACTAATATGTGTTCTTACAAGTTGGAGATAGCAAGAGGTACATGTACACTCGTTATAGATCGGAGGAATAAAACAATTTGAAATACAAACACGACAGTTCAATGCTTTTGACAGTAGAAAAGCTACATTCGTCTTCCTCTGTCTTCCTCTGACTTTTACAAACGCTCCAAAATTGACCGACGTCTCCAAATTCTATAAGTAGCTCAAGCAATGTACCGAGTATGCTCCGATGTGCAATTTACGCCTTTATTATGCAACACCTAAATAGACCTTTGTCATTTGATTGGTGGAATTTAGTAACATGACACCGAGTCATTTGCCCCATTTCACTGATAAATATTCCACTGTATGATTTACGTCATACAACATGCAATTTGGTGCCATTTACTATGCATTTTGGTTCCATTCATTTTGCTCCATTGCACGCACGCCTCGATATCGATCTCCGAGCGTAGACTCTGCTGTTGCTGTTACGACTTGGCCATGGAAATGAAGTAAAATTGAGGGTAAGCCTACATATTTTTTCATAAAATATCAAATTACAAGCATCTATTTTAGGTGTTTTATAAAACAAATAATGAATGTTTATGAGTGCAATGGAAGGAATATTTTCACTCGGTAAAAGATTGAATGGAACAGTCAGTGGTTCACCTCATGAAAATATTCCTTCCATTGCACTCACATATATTCAATATTTGTATACTGGTGCAGGGGGTGGCTGTGATTTGTCACTTTGTCAAGGGGTGTTAATGGATTGGTCGACTGGACCTCAGAAACATGCACAGATTGTGTCTTAAAAAGAAAAATTATATCATGGTAACAATCTTGCTTGATTAAAACGTTATGTATACAACTTGCTGAGGAACGAACACACAACTGACGCACCGTAGAATTTATGCCATCTACATATCCTGAGAGCATAAACTCCACATCTATCAAAATGGCAGTCGCCCCTCAGATGTGCAAGTGACTGGATTAGACTGGTCGACATGTTCCCCTTGAAAATATTAAAAGTAATAAAGCTACTCGAGTGCTCTTCAAGCGCATTATTTGCAAAACCTTGCGGTTATTTTTATTAACCCCTGTCAATATGCCAATAATTCATGCCCGAGATATTCTGTTCTCTTGGGGACGCACAAAGCATTCTCTTGCAGTCTGCCAGATGACTTAATCATATTTTTTATGTAATAATATAATAGTGAATATAAAAAAAAAATTACCTTAAATGAATCTTTGCGTCTTATACTGCCTACATGTAACCTGAAGTCCAGATCTTTAATTATCTTAAGCATGGCAGTCACATCATGGCGGGTGGGGTAGCATGTGCCCAGATATTTTTTTTGCAATTCAACATTTTATTTTTTCTGGAAAAAAAATGAAAATATTTCTTTTCCAGACACAATAAAATTAAAATGTCGTTTCAGACAAATAAGCATACATATAATTTGACTAAAATTTTACAAACAAATTACAAGAAACAATCTGTCCGTCCTTTACAAAATCTGAGGGGGGGGGGGGGCGGAATAACCCTCTATGGCATTGGAGGCACAATTTCAAATGTCATTTTTCAGATATTTGCACGCTTGCAAATTTAGTTGGCAAACTTTTTATTGGTCAAAAAGAATGAATCCATGGAGTATTGCCAATATGAAACTGGTCTTTAGTACAGTGTATCAGCTTTTTTTTTTTATATATATATGGGGAGTAACAAATATATTTTCTAATTTGCGTGAGAAAGTTTGTACATGAGAGCTTGACAATTTGAAAATGGCTTCAAATGCCCGAGTCACATACATGTACACATACGGCTATTTCAGGGGTACGTATAGTTCGTACTGTGGGAGAAATTGGAGATTTCAAAATCCAGTTTTCCAATTTTTTTTCCAACTGAATAAATCTTATTTCACTCAAGTTCCCATCTAGCTCGTAGTCATGCCAACAAAAAGTGACGCATGAAAAGCCCTCCCAATGACTGAATATAGTTTGCTGGATTCAGTGACCACTGGGACTTTACAAAAACACTCCAGAGCTGTAATGTTGAACAATATGCATGGGGCAGGCTATTCATATACCAAGAAGAACGCTAGTGAGTGAATGCAGTTACAATCATGACAATCAGAGACCATGGAGCAAATTGGAGGATGTTCCAGTTATTTTCTTTAGCCCGTATCACACCCAAAAAAATGGAAGGCTTTATTTGTTTAAGGTCTGGTCTGTAAAATCAAAACCAAATAGTGGAATTCAAACCGAATGTTTAAAAGATCCAGATTTATCTCCCACCACTAGTTCGTACATGTATGCAAGAATTCTTTTGGAGGAAACATGTTTTATACACTCATTCGCTCAGTAATAACTGAACTTTTGAACTTTGCAGTCTTACTGAAAATATCACATCTTAAAAAAATTTTAAAAAACGGTTACCTGTACAGCTTTCATCAATCTGATATAATAATGCCCTTCCGTTACCTTAAACACGACAACAATTCAACAGAGTGAATACCAATTTGCTGGTGCGGATCTATTTTGTTCAAATATGGCTAGGCTAGTGTCAATTTGCCCAGACGTGCCAGTTACCGACCGGCAAATACATGGCAAGAGTTAGAAATGTTTTTCAAGCGACAAGAGAGCGTGCAAGTCTACATGTGAAGGAAGTGGTACCATACGCCGACTAGTCTAATTACAGACTCTTACGTTTGTCTAAACCAAATAGCAAAGTCCATGATCAAGTGATAGGAAGTTGATTAATAATTTTGCAATATATTGCAATATGTGACCTGCCACCACAAAATGAGCTGAAAGTCGCACTATGGCTTTCTGAGTTACTAGCAGAAACAATGAAACAACCATTTTTCACTGAAAAGTAATTTTTGGGAACTGTATATTAAAAAAAAAACTATTCCATCATATCCCAAAGTTTTAAAACTGAATCGATTCTCAATTTATTCTTTTTTAGGGGAATTCTTTTTCGAACTCGGGTTAAAGTGTGCACAGATCACAGACTTTGAGCTTCATTTTCTCAAAACAAGGGGTTAAGACTCTGATAAGCCTAAAATGTTGTACTGGGGGCTAGAAATGAGGTACCACAACATACAGTATATCAAATTAAAGCTCTTAACCTGTACTTTCAGGAAATTCCATAATTTTGATTTTAAAATGTTGCTACTTTACGCCCATTTTGTGGTAACAGGTCACATATTTAAAACAAATTTCAACTTGTTGTTAATTTAAATGCTTCTTTTTCTTTCGAAAAACCATTTGAATGAAGTTTACCAGTTTATCCCAGCGGTACCCGCTGCTGCATTGGATTCAAATCGGCCAGCCGACCCCGGCAAGCTCGGTGGTCGAGTGGTTAAGACGTCTGCACTAGTATAGTAAGCAGGAAGTCGTGGGTTCGAATCCCGCCCGAGTAAGCCTGTGAATTTTTTCACACAGGCTCTCGGAAAGCACTGAGTATACACTGCTTCATATATTACGTCGGGACAGGGCAAAAGAAAAAAACATCTTTGTTCCAATTTACAGTTTATCCCAGTCAGAAAATCCAATATTTGAATAAAACCGGGTGCCATACATGCTGCTGTTTCTGTGCGATGTGCCAGGAAGCACCACATTGTCCCAAAATCTCAGAAGATTTTTGTTTCCGGTTAACTTATCTGTATCATTTTAAATTTTCTTAGTAGTGCAAAACTGAGCTGTACCTCCAATTCTTCTCTCGTTAATTCTGATCTCAATGTTAAACAAAATGTTCACACTACATCCATTCCTGAGGCAAACTCACCCCAGGGTGACATGCAATTTTTCACCACCGAGTTCAACCCCACGTGGATTCTCACTTGCTTTTCTCAAACCATACTTTGTATCTCGCCCCAGGGCGAGTTTGCCCCGGGGTGAAAATTTCAAGTGTGAGAATTTCAAGCGTGAAATTTGGTCTAGTGTGAAATGGCCTTTATTTGAAACTACTAGAGATGTCAAACAGTACAGTGCAAGGTTGATTTTTAATGAACGCATCTTCTGAAAGTATGCAGTTTAAAGAATCAAATTCTTGCAAATGTTCACTTCCGTTTTGGCAGCCATATTAACCCTAACGTCCTAGGCATTCACTTGGGGTGCAGTACACTGTACTACAAAATACTACTCAATTCTCATAGGCCAGTGTAGTAAAAGTACTGCATACTACAGTTTACTCAAGTAGTATTTTGTAGTATTCGGTGACGTTAGGGTTAATGGTCTTTTTCAAACAAAGTGCCACGGATTGGAATGTGTTCTACATACATGAACAAGTATTCACATGAACTACATGCAAGATTTGCATAATGAGGCACAGGCACTTGGACTAGTCTGTCACAGATATACAAATTATGTATACTTGAGGTGGCAACAGCTCGGGAATAGAAACATTGGAGAAGTTGTTGAGAGTATGTCAAACGACATTTCATAATCTCCAAACAAGTGATTCTTTGTATAGTATTCTTTGTTAGGGTGCTCGAGCGTGAAAACTCTGCTTTTCCGCCTGTTACCACCAGTCTAGCTGTACAAAGACAAAAAGCTCTGCCGATAGCTTTTTCCTCGTTCTGTATCTCTATGGAATTCTTTGCCTGGTGCATGTTTCCCTTCATCTTACGATCTTTCCTGCATCTTTTATTCTTTTTCCTTTTGTACCTCTCTACCTCGAGTGGCTTTTAGCATTATTTGGGGCGAACGTAGTAAAACCTGGTTCACAATTCATGCGAATGCGAATGTGAAGCGAATTTCATGACGTCAACAACTGAAGTTTCATTGTGATGTTCTCCGTTGCCTTGACGAATTCGCTACACATTCGCATGAAGTATGAACCGGGCTTAACAGTGGAACAACCAGTATCACAAATACCATGCATGTACATGTACATAGAGATAAAATGTTCAGTGAAGTGGTCATTCCATACAGTGAATTACAGTATGCCATGTATCAAACAATTTGGGAGAAACAGGGATGATTATTGGTTAAATGTTCACAACAACTGTGCCCGTTACTATTATTTTTTAATCACTGTTCCACTGCAAACATGTTAATCATTATAAAAAATTCCACAAAGTGATTAATTTTCACATTGTTTTTCTCCAAAGAAAGTCAAGACATTTCAAGTTTCATGCAAGTGATGTTTTGGAAAACCAAACAAGTAAACTATACATTGGTGCAACAAAATATCAGCATGTCTATGGAAATCTTGTACTCAATTCTTTGCCGATTTTCCTTATGAAATCAAAATTATACAGGCCTGAAAATTACCTTACACGTAAACCGGAGCTACTGATCCACTCTCGCACATTTCAACCACTGGGAGAAATTCACACTGAAATGTTCTCCATACAAGAATGCGGTTATGTGATGACTGGTTGATAAAAAGAACATTCTACCGTGGCAAATAACCAGAATTGAAATTCTATCTTGGGCACCGTAGGTTGACTGCAGGACTGGCACATTACTTTGGCGTTGTTCTATCAAATTACAGTGACAACAAAATGTCAAACTGGAAGGTCGTCAATGTTCCTGCAGAACTCTACAAGGCTGCGGGGCTGCGCAGTCCGTGCCCTGACGCTGAACTCGGGCATGCTCAGTGAACGCTTGGTCACCTGACTATCGGCGTCATCGCCGCGGTCCGTGTTCAGCGGCGAGACGCGAACATTGTTCCTCATGCGCGTCAGGCTGGTAGTCCGTTTCACCACCCACTCACTCAGCGTCTCCTCCTGGGGGCGCTCTTGAACGACCTGGTGCATCACGGCTTTCAGGAGTAGCGGGATCTCCTCGACTCTTGGCTCACGGACCAGCACGTCCCGGAACCGGTTGATGATCCGGCCTGTCTCGGTGGACCGCACGTCCGCGCACAGCTCTTCTAATTGAAGCACCTGCAATTGGGGCGGGTTGTAGTACTTGGGCGGGGTGCTGACCAGCCAGCTGTAGTCGGCCACGCCCAGTTTCTTCTTGCGGTCTTCCTCCTGCTGCCAATGGGCGTGTTGCCGCTCCCGCATCTGGTGCTCCAGTTCTGCCATCAGGCAGTCCCGCACCACGCTCGCCTCATTCTTCTCGGAGAGTTTGATCTCGTTGCTGCGGAACAGCGAGCTCAGGGGCATGCTCATTGAGGGGCCAGTTGTCTCTTCCTAAGACCGAAAACACATAGCAACAATAGGTATCAGTTGAGAAAAAAGCTTTTGTTCCCTAAAAATTATCATTGGACAGACAAATACGAACAAAGAACAACTGAACAGACAAGCAGGAGCAATGCAGTGATACATGTAAGGTAACTTATCCAACTAAAAATATATCAAAATGATTGATAAGATATAATTTTCAATATTGGGTTTTGCCCTTCACCAACGTATTTTGATATAAGATATACACGTAAGATATAATTTGACTATTAAAAACAGCCACAATACAAGGACAATAACCCTGTTCGGTATTTCAACTGCGCATGTGCGCAATGACATTTTATCCCGAATGACCCGCGTGACCTAACACGCGCGTGTGAACGCAAAAGGTAGTTGCACAACGTGCACGTGTTAAATTCAATCAGAATGGGCGTTCGCGTAACATGGCGTGACATTACATCGGCAATTTTATCCCGAATAACCTTTGACCTTTGAGATACCAAACTGGCTTATTCAACTGATCAAGAATTACAGCCTGGGACATTTTCCTCTCAGTTTTCCTCTCCGAGTCCAGCGGTTACTTCTACCGGCCAACTGCTGCCCAGGAAAACTGACCAGGTAACTTTTCCCGAGATGATAAGTCCAGTGCGGACAGTGCGAGTCGGTAAAAGCAGCTCAGGAAATCGTACATCCGGGAGGAGCGCAAGGTCATGCTTCACAGGGACACCACGCATGCGCTTTGCATTGTTTCACCGCGGTGCGGTGCATATGTGGCAAGTTTCCAAATTCCAGTGCGTTGTTCCTTTTTTGGTCGCAATCATGGCAGATTTTATTATTGATACAGTCGGAAGTTTGATTGGTGCCAAAGACGTAGGCCTGCGTGTACACATCGGCCGAAAAAATATAAAGGCACGCGTGATTTGGGTCAATCGCATTAATGTAGAAAGGTCATGCAAAGCGCCCTCATAAGTTGTTATATTGACAGCTCGGTTACTTCTACCACAGTCTCGGTAACATTTTCCCGTGTCGAAAGTCCAAGTGCGGACAGTGGTCACATTTGAACATTTTTCATTTTACCATCGTCTCGGTAAAACCTTTTAAAAAAGTCCAGAGCGGACACGGCTTAGGACACCCACCTTATACTTACGTGATCAGAATTTCTGCCAAGTAATGTACACTCATCAGTTGAATGCACTCCACACTACATTTGTACACGCACACTGCCTAACTATTTGTTAAATTAGTTAAATTTGTCAAATCCTGTGCTAGACTGTACTGAGAATTGTCCATACTTGTAGTCATTGAATATACTGCAATTCTGCATGACTTTAAAGAAATACTTAAAGAGGATGTTCACTTCTGAGAGAAATCTGTGTCATTTTGTAATTTTATGTAGGAAACAGGCAATTATTTTTGGCATGAAATAATAAAAAAAAGTTACTTTTGGGAGCTGTTTTTATCAAGTCCCATCTAGCCTGTTTGTCTAAAAGTCGTCTCTGCGGGCAGCAAACAAATCTAACGTCATAAAATGGCCTCGCACTAGGCAAAAAGGGGACTTCCGTCTGATTTATGCTGTAGTTCAATAAATTTATTGATTCTGCTGGTTTTCCACCTCACAAACTGCAAAAATGCAGAATTCGATAATTCGAGCAGAATCGGCCGATGGTTCAAAATCTCAATATTGTTTTGAAATCAAAAATATCTCAATCGGCATATTTAATAGGAAGTATACAACATCTGCAAACATAAAAAAAAAACTACTGAATTATTACAAAATACCATACCAGACTGTAAGTGAATAGCAGTCTCAAGCATCCTGTGAAATCATGGCACCTGCTGTGCTGTCGTTTTCAAGAAAAGTGGAAATTTATATCATTTTCCAATGATTGTCGGCCGGCAATCATTGGAAATAGCCAAGTTCCCTGACCCGATAATTCCCTGACATCTATACATTGCTTGGTTTTTGTCTAAAGTATGGTCAGGGAACCAGACTACTAGAACATAATTCTTTTCTCTTTGTTTTCCCAGCAACTATGCACACAAAACTTTAAACAGGCAGTGATTAGTAGGGAGTCCACCATTTTGGACCGTACATGTATATCTGAACCCATACAAAATAAGGGGTCTTCAGAACAATGATAATTAGTATTTTGAGTGGTACAAAACACAAAAAAGTGAAGTATTATATGGACAAAAGATGTATCATATTATTCATCTACTTAATTCAAAAACTTGGAGGTCAGAAAGTCACTTTGCCATTTTTATAAGATACTATAATTTTGGAAATAATATCAAAACATTTTTCACAATAAAATCTGAACCAAAGAAAACGCCTCAAAACGCATTCATGTGTAGGCAGATTATGCTATCGATACTAATGTCAGCACGTTAGGCGCACATGGTCGCCACTTTTACAGACACCGGCACCCAGAAATTACACCTTTAAAGTGCCATGACTCTGAAATGCAAGTACCTATTCTTCAATTTGTCTTGCAATTCCCTTTCTATTGATATCAGATTTTTGACTTATACATGTACATGTAGCTAAAAAAAAAATCCAGACTCCCTAGTTACAGTATTTGCTAGCACGCTATAAAATACTAACCCCCAATTCCAATTATTTCTGAAAATTACAGCAAAAGCAAATGGTGTATACTACCTTTAAAGATGATGTTGATTGCTGAGAGAAGTCTGCGTGATTTTTTGGTTTTATGCATATTGCGTATTGTAAAATAAAACAGCCAATTATTTCTGCCATGAAATAGCAAAACAAGGTGGTTCTCGAACCACGCGTCTCGCCTGCTTAAACGTTAATCATGTTCTCTGCACATTTTGACACCTCAATCGGATATCGGCACAATAGCACAATGACCAATTTTACAATTCCTGCCTCTTTTACAACTTGACCTTTTTACCTGAGTACTTGAGACAAGCATCCGTATAAAGGTTGCAATATTGAATGCATGACCCAAGTTTGATTGCAATTGGACTTCAACTTTGCATAAAAGACCAATTTTACAATTCCAGCCTAATTTACAACTTGACCTCAAATGACCTTTGACCTCAAATGACCTTTGACCTCAGTACTTGACCTTTGATACAAGCATCATATAAAGGTTACAATATTGAATGCATGACCCAAGTTTGATTGCAATTGGACTTCAGTCAACTTTGCATATAAGATCAATTTGTCGAAACTTTAACCAAAATGACACATACGGACTACAGACGATGGACTACGAACTACGGATGGACTACGAACTACGGATGGACTACGAACTACGGACGGACTACGGACAGAAATAGTGATTGCATAGTCTCTTCCTGAACTTCGTTCAGGCGGGACAAAAAGTGACTTTTCAGAGCTATTTTTATCAAGTCCCCTCTAGCGCAGTATAGCCTACTGGTGCCATTTGTCTAAAAGTCGTCGCTGCGGGCAGCAAACATTCTGACGTCATAGGACGAACTCCTCTTTTGTTCCTACTGCTAGACACAAAAGAAGAGTCCATCCTATGACGTCAAAATTGTTTGCTGCTGGCAGCGACGACTTTTAGACAAATGGCACCAGCAGGCTAGAGGGGACTTGATACAAATAGCTCTCAAAAGTCACTTTTCTTTAATTTCATGGCAGAAATAATTGGCTGATTTTACAATAAAATCTACATAAAAGTTTTTTAAAATGATGCAGACTTCTTTTTATAGCAATCAACACCACCTTTAACCTGAAATTATCACCCCGACTTCATTGTCTAAATGACTACGCAGAGATATATATGTGTCAAACTGCTGATGCTACACAGAATGTATCCAGCCGTGAACAGCCACAGAATATCTCCCTGACTGCATTAACGCATACAACGTACCTGTTCTGCTGTCTGCTGTGTGGCCGTTGGCCGTGCCTGCTGTCAACTCTGCAAATGAAATGAACGAATGTCAGACACTCAACTTATATATGTGTATGACTAAACTAGAAATGAGGGGAGGGTGAATACAAAATTAGACTCGCTACAAGCCTAAGGATAGGAGTCTACATGGATTAGTAGATAGGAATGGCATAACAAATCTGTGAAGTGTAAACTACTATCGATATCTGAAAATTGTTGGTGTATCAAGGCTCTATATGTAACCCATTGTCAATCAAAAAAAGGAAGGACAAAAACAAATATTTTTGAATTAAGTTTTTGGAGAGGAATGTTTCAATATTTTCAAAAAATTTCTAAAATGTAAAAAATCTACCAAAAACAATTTTTTTTTAAGTTGGAGGGAACATTTCACAATTTTAATAAATTTCAAAAAGTAAAAAAAAATATGAAAAAAAAAAATTCCCATCATTTTCAAATTTTTCATGAAATGAGGTTCTCTGTGGATGCTTAAAGTGACCATCCATGTTTCCACAATTCCGAGATAAATTACCTTTTTCACAGAAAAAATTTCTTGGAAAGACAGAATACTGAAATAATTCAAACATTCTTCCGAGACAGCATTCTCACAGACAGCCCTACTGATTTACACAATTCCAAGTTTCCGAGATAAATTATGACAGAATGATGGGCACTCAAATATCTAAGACCTCTCTCTTTCTGAGATACAGAAGTGAGAATGTGAGTTTTCCACCATTCCGTGATAATTTATCTCAGAAACATAGAAATATGAATGGCCACTTTAAACTTTAGTTCTCAATTCAGTCTAGGTACCACAATTGTTAGCTCTACATGTATAGCTCCCAGATTGCTGCCTGGTGTATATACATGTATACACCAAGGAAGTCAAGAAAGAAATTAATTACACCATACAATGGTATCCCTTGGTTGTGACAGTACAAAACCAATGGCAGGGTTGCAAAAAAACTTAACTGCAAATTCAAGAAGGACAATGGGAAATCCTCGCACAATAAAGGGAGGGGAAGGTATCGACCCGATAGTGGGGGCATTTTATTTTGTTAGGCAAATTAGGACCGAGTTATGGGGACATTTCTCTGTCCCAATAACGTTTTTGGTCCCCACGTCTATCGCACGACCAGTGTATCTTCACTCTGGAACGGAGGAATAACCAAACAGCATGTAAATCTTCTTGAAAGAGTACAGAAACGTTCACTTAAACTTATACAGGGCTCAGATTATAATCATTATCAATATGCCCTAGATACCCTCAGCATACCTACCCTGAGTAAACAGACGAACTATTAGTTGTGCCTTAAATTTGCTATAGACCTGAAAGCAAATTCTAAGTTGAATAATATTATTCCCACTCGCCCTACAAATGACAGAGGGCCACGTAATAGAAGTGTTTCTCAGTTGCAATGTAGAACAAATAGATTAAAGAACAGTGCAGTACCCTATCTCACTAATTTAATTAATTCTAACTAATTCTTGTTTTTAACATGTTATGACTGCCCGACTTAAAGTTCACAAATTTTTTAGACCTTGCTATACTTTTATTATTTTTACGGAAATCTTGGGCTGTTGTCAATGTGCACGTAAACGTGATCACGTGCGGCCTCGGCAAAATCCGAAAGCTAAAAGCCGTCCTCTCCAAAATGTCATGTCTGCATCATGGACGCCTCAGTGACTGGACTCCGTGCCCGGTCACTGGAAATAAAGACTCACTCATCAGAGCATGTTTATTTTCACACTCCGTTTGTCGCAAACTACTGCCCATTCAAGTAAAATGCAATTTACGTACGGACAGATGGCATTCAAAACAAGAAAGCTTTTTAGGCTTTACGGCTTTTCTGGTCCGCAAACTTGGGGCAGGATGCCATTCACGCTCTGCTGTGCTCAGAACTATTTCAATTAAGTTTAGACAAGCTCTTGGAGCGAATGCAGGATGCTTATCAAACCTATGGTATTGGTTTGGGCAGAAGAAGACCAATGACTGAGAAAATCTTGTTTGTGGAAGTTGCACAATACAAGTCTAAAACCATGCATTTCAAAATAAAATGTGGACAAAATAAAGGTGGTAAATTAGGGGCAGTATTTGAAGAAAAAAAGTCAGTTTTTCCAACGATGGCGGCCGACAATCGCTAGAAATTGATACAAAAATTCCACTTTTCTTAAAAATGACAGCACACCAGGTGCCATGATTTCACAGGATGCTTGAGACTATTATTTACTTACAGTCAAGTAAGGTATTTCATAATAATTCAGTAGTTTTGTTTTTTGATGTTTGCAAATGTTGTACGTGTATATTGAAGTAACTGCCTCCCTGCAGATATCATGCCGATAAATAAGTCCCCAAAATTGAGTAACGATCGTGAACCTCTTAGGCTCTATTTTTCCTACGTCCCCGCCATCACAAATGTCAAAAGTCAAATCTCAAACTACTCCTGGAGTAAACGAAGACTAATCCCTGTGTCCTTGCGATGTGCACCAAGTGCCTTGAGGGGATTATTAAACTGATTAATTCTCTCATATCAGCACTTGGCCTTGAGTCAGGTAGGAGAACTTATCCTAAACAGACTCCAAATTTCTTTGAAGACTTGCATAGCATTCTCCTTCCTACTTCCCGTGGCCATATGTCTCTCACTCCCAGGCTTATGGTCGAATCCAATCCAGTCACGACAACAGATGAATCAATTCTGACATTAACCTAGGCTATCATGGCTGCCCATGCCTGCTAACATAAATTCTATTCTGGTTGTTCTGCTGTACATGCTATCTGCTCTTTTGATATGGTACGTGTACATTGTACGTCAAGCACACTGGTAAGTTTCTTAAAGGAACCATGCTTCCCAAATTTGCCGGATAGCATTTTATTTCATGAATACATTCATTTATATGTATTAAATGTGAATTAAAAGCCAAACTGGTTCAAGTGAAGTTTTAGTGTGATTATTTGCCGCCCAAAAATTGCCCCCCCTTTTTGGAATTTGTTGAGACTCAAATTGAGGGCGCTGTTCGTGACGTAGATCGAGGCACCGAAATTCATGAATGGACTCGATAGTCTGGACCCGTTAATGACGCCTGGGTGCGAGACGAGCATCAAAGCATGTCCGCGTGGGTACGCGTACCTGTACGGTATACGTATACGGCAGAGCACGTGTATACTATGTAGGGCCTACACGTACGTATACGTACACCAAGCTAGCTGTACACCCTTGTACTGTACGTGTACAAAATGTATCCGCATGTACGTACACACTAGGTCTACACGTGCAATTTCGTACATTGTAAGTTGCAACAACTATACATCGAACTTACCCTGATTTTCTCCCTTTTAGCGACAGCTCCTCGGGGAATGGGCCGTTTAGCTACTTTCGCCTGTACCTTACCCACATCTGGGAACTTTGTTGGGATGGCAGTGGACTTGAGCATATTTTTAATGGCCATCCCAAAGGAGTTGAAAATACCAGGATCAAAACACGACGGCTCAAAGTGGTCGCTACATAACGCTGAGAAGCTGCTGGGACCGGACCACTTCGCTCTTGTCACCTTCACTTTCGCCGTCCAAATTCTCTGATATTTCGCATCAGTTGGAAATAAATGAAGGCTTACTCCATCCTTCGTTGTTTTGCTGCATCCAACAGCCACACACCTTGTCGGCATGGCCGAAAAACGCTATATTTTGCTTAGATTTTGGACGAAGAATGTACATTCATTTTACGCGTGATGAATGGTGCTGGCTCGAGCAGAATATGTAATGTTCCTCGATCTACGTCACTCACTTATGTTAATGAGGGTCCCACTCAGGGGGCGGAGTAGCTTGGACAAACATTTTCAAAAAATGTTTTTTCATATTTAATCTGGGAAATAATTGACTCTGGTAACAAAATATCATTGTCAAGATAATACTTCATTGTTTTAAGCAGGAATAATGCAATGTAAATCCTATATCATGGTTCCTTTAAAGATGATGTTGAATGCTGAGAGAAGTCTGCGTCATTTTGAAGTGCTGTATAGATTGCGTATTGTAAAATAAAACGGCCAATTATTTTTGCCATGAAATAACAAAAAAAGGGACTTTTGAGATCTATTTTTATCAAGTCCCCTCTAGCCCGCTGGTACCATTTGTCTAAAAGTTGTTGCTGCGGGCAGCAAACAAATCTGACGTCATAAGACGAACTCCCTTTTTGTGTCTAGCACTAGGCACAAAAGGGGAGTACGTCCTATATACTGTTTGTGACTTGTTCTCTGCCAAGTTGTGCTGAGCATGAAATATTTCTCCCTAGGTGGTGTGGAAAATCGTATTGAAATTGGAGGATTCAGGACTGTTAGGGTTAAGCAATAACTTCTGTTTATGAGAACCATGAAACGGGCCTATTCTGAGTAATAGATGTAAATCCAAGTGCTCCTTCAATGAGAAATATTCAAGACAACTACATGTAGATGGCCTCTTTAACCCCAACTCCCTACAACACTTTTCATACATGTACATAAACCTGAATTCTGCAAAATCCTCCAATGTCTGTTACTGGGGACCACGTCTGCCCGAATCCTGCAAAATCCTCTCGTGGGTTTCTGACCAGTATCCCAGTAACCTCAATCTTCCACAATCTTCTAGCATCAGATTGGGCCGGATATTACCAGGATCCTCCATTTTCCCCCAGAGGCGAAAACCCCCTAATGCCCTCAATCCTGCAAAATCATCCGATGCTTCAACTTTCAAAGACCCTCAATCCTACAAATTCATACCTTTGGCAGAGGATTTTGGAGGATTTTGGGAGGTTATGGTTAAAGAAAATACGGAAACAATGAGTACATCATGAGGTTTGACCCCTGTGGCATTTTGTGTTCAAGATTTTTACATCTGCATATTCATATTTTCCAATTTATTAAAAGTGCATTTGGAGATATAGTCCTTTAAACATTGCAAGTTGAAAGACACGAGACAGAAGTCATTTCTAGAAACATTTGTGTTTAATCTTTATTCATCGATATTTACGTTTCTGAAAATAAATGATAAAAACACAAATATTTAACAGAAGCCAATTATTGTTTTGCCTTCTTCACGTAGAACAGCTCTGTGTGTGTTTTCGCATAGTGCGACATAATACCCTTTTTTGTGTAGAGCGGGTCACATTTATTGATGCAAAATATTCAAGGCAACTCGACCAACAGGTAGGCTCTTTAAAGGCAACAAGATGTGACTTTGTCTCCAGCCAGATTTATTATCACAAGAACAAATTTATCGCTAATCATCTCAAGCTCGCCTGCCAGACAGAGAGACCTGGACTTTGCATGCAATTACTTGTATGTACTTCCTGCGATAAACATGACGTGACGACACTCCGACATCGTCGCGACAACATAAGAATGACTGCTCGCCGCCGGCGACGATGCGTGCTTCATGTTACTGTCAAAGGCATGCCACCCAACATGCTTTTAGAGATCGTCTTTCACTCCACAATTTCCGCATGATTGACTTTACTTAATGACGGGTTAGAATTGCGGCGACGTGTATGATTTCTTGAAGCATACGGGGCAAAAGCGCTTGGGGATTGCTCGGCAAATTTCATCAGACAGGATGAAAGACAAGGATTTTCAGATTAAATTTGGTTTCAAATTCCATGCCATGAGATTGAATCTTGTTTCTTCAAGCGCATGACGGATCTTTGCGGCTGCTAAAAGAATTGATATACAATAATGTCCAAAGACTTGCTTCGACTCTACATTAAAGTGATAGCACATCTTAAATTTGGCAGATAAAAGTTTCAAAACCCAGGGCTCATACATGGTACTGGTATGAAACAAAATAATGCAAGTACAGAAAACAGGTGGAATTCACTAAAACGAGTAAATTATTTGTGTAGGAAGGTTGTTTTCAAAGGTAGTATACGTCGTTTGCTTTTGCTGAAATTTTCAGAAATAAATAAATTTGGGGGTTAGTATTTTATAACGTGCTAGCAAATACTGTAACGCTGACCTGTTTAAAGTTTTGTGTGCATAGATGCTAGGAAAAAAATTATGTTCTAGTAGTCTGGTTCAATAGGCAAAACGGAGCAATTTAGAGAGTCAGGGAATCAGGTCACGGAACTAGACTACATACTTCCAACAATTGTCGGCCAACAATTGTCGGCCAGCAATCATTGGAAAATGATATAAATTTCCACTTTTCTTGAAAACAACAGCACACCAGGTGCCATGATTTCACAGGATGCTTAAGACTGCTATATTTTATACTCACAGTCTAGTACGGTATTTCGTAATAATTCAGCAGTTTTGTTTTTTGATGTTTGCAAATGTTGCATACTACACTGCAAACCCCCATGGATGTGACTTTTCTAATCAAAATGGACAGGGAGATTAATGATCACGATTTGATTTTGATAAAATCAAACCCTACTCTATTCAAAATTACATCTGAAGCCTGTAAACTATTGTCCCACCTTGGCAAAGAGTACATTGTAACTTTGGGGTTTAAAAGCTTAAAACTCATCGTGACTCGCGGCTCTGGATATGACTTTGGGCTGTCATTGTTAAATCAAATATCCGAATCTAACCCATTTCGAATAGAAAATCACATTTGGTATACAGTGTGGTTCAAAAAACCTACATACTTTTTTAATGGAAAATATAATTTCAAAATGAACAAAGAAACTGGCAGGAGCTAGGTGATTGTGCTTTTCAGACAGCTGCCCCTAAACTATGGAACAAACTTCCAGGTCACATAAGGAATCTTAGGAGTCTAGATAAGTTTAAAACTGAAGTTAAAACATATCTTTTTAAACTAGCTTTTGATCTTGAATCATGATTTTCATTTTTAACTGAATAATAGTATGATGTAATTAATTTTGTTTTATGTATAATGTATAGCGCACATGAACATATTTGTATGGAATGCGCGCTATATAAATGTAATTATTATTATTATTTATTATTTGAACTTGCGACCTCCTGAATACCATACCGGCGCTCTACCAACTGAGCTATCTTGCCCTATGTTGGCTGTCTCCCAAATTGTCAGTATCTTTGTTCGGGTGGGCGCTAGTCAGAAGTCATAAACCCAGAATGCCATATAGCCAGAGAACACACCCAATTTTATGATACAACCTGGGAAGCGACATTGTGGGGATCACTCAATGAGGATACGACTTTTTAAATATAATTCGTCAAACAATCCACAAGGGAAACTGACTAGATAAATTTGAATACATTTTCAAAGTAAACAAAGAAAACTGGCAGGAGCGGGATTCGAACCTGCGACCTGAGCTATCTTGCCCTCTGTCAATGAAAAAAATAAGTGTTTACAGTGAATAGCATTTAACACAATACATGTAGAACGGTTGAAGTGTTCTATATTGTGCTTTTGTTTCTTCCCGGGTTAGTGAATACTAATTACTTCCATCCTGGGTGGACCCATGAGAGTAGGCCCTATCAATCTTTGCATCATGCATGACTCCTATAGACTTTCGTGTGGACAATCTGTCTTTTTGCCGTTTTCTTTTTAACATAATTTTCACCATATACTACTAGGATGGTGTAGTTAGTTCAAACAATTTGGCCATATTTCCTCAATTCCGAGAAATTTTCCTCTAAACCACACTGTAGAAAATCATGTCCAAGACTTTTTGTTTTATCATTAGTTGTTACTGCTTTCTTAAGTTACCTTACTTTAGATTTCTAAAGCAAACTATAAATGTAAATATTTATTGATGCCAACCTTTGACGAAATTTTGGCAGTTTCTAGAAATATTTTAATAGCACTATTAAACAAAGGCTGTACTTTTGACAAGTACATTGTAGTTGTCTTTTGCAGCAGGCATGCTTGTGGCAGTGGTAGTGGGTTCTAACCCCACCAAGGCCATTTTACTCTGGTTTTGTTTTATACCCACACATGTAAAAATGGACCTATGCAGCGTTTCTGTTTTTTTTCTGATTTGCAAAACTGTAGTCGTACAAGAATTTTTTTTACTAAAGTGGTTTTCAAAAAGTTGATTTTTTTTTGTCTTTCTTCTGAATATTTTCTTGTTACATATTTTATGTTTAACAATAAAATGAGAAATCACCTATTTTTATTCGGGTGTCTGCAATCCTTCAAAACAAGGCTTTTATCCTTGGTCGTTTTCACACATCTAATGCACGCCCAAGTTATTGAAAAATGAAAACAACAAAAATCAACATTTGTAAAGTAATTATGAGCTGAACTAAACATGAGTGGGTTTCTTTTAAAGGGAGCACTGCCTAACCCATGGTTGGGCCAGGCCGTTGAAAAGCCAGGGCCTTCGGGCTTCCATAATCCCCTGGTTGTACACAATAAACTGTCTACTAATGCTAGAGTCCAGCCAGCTCCATTGTTTGATCTCTGGCCCGTGAATGGAATGACAACAAAAGCAATCACCACAGATTAGTGTGGGAGGGGTCACAGCCTGGCCTAGCCCGACAGAGGCTGCACTTTATCGATGAGTAGATTTTCTATTGTTAGGTAATTTGTGGTTCACAATAGCAAGACTAAACGCCAGAAGGCCCAGGCGTGGCCAGGCTTTTTAACGGCCTGGCCCGACCATGGGTTAGGCAGTGCTCCCTTAACCCCTTGCATACGGATGATGCTAAATGGTGCAAAAAACAACAAAAAAACAGTGCCACCTGGCCAGATGACGCCTACAGCCGCTAATTGTGCAGTTTCAATCCAGTGTTGGATTATTGTGTATGTTACGCTTGACGTGTTTGTCACATTGTGTCCATGTAAATAACCGTCCTTCAAAAGCCTGAGTGAATAACTTTTGTATTACATGTACTAAAAAATAAAAATAAAAAAAATAAAAAAAAAATTTCTACTGGTGAAACAGTATATCCACACAGACTGAAACTGTCAAGTGTAGACATACATGTACAATGTACGATGCAAAAATCGTCTATTTCTCACACTCGCCTTTCACCCAACAAAAAGAATCAATAACAGAGAAAGAAGTACTCATAATTTCGAGCACTCTTCACAGCTGAATGATATTGATTTTGTCTGCTCCGTGCTTGTTGGATGTGTCAGAACGTACATGTACAGGATGTCTTGAAATACGAAATGCATTATGCATATCTGCAGCTGGACTCATTGGAGCAATGCGAAATCGCGGTAGAATCGCTCGATCGCAGCTTGCAACATATCGTCAAATCACACTAGGTATAATTCGACGAGGTACGTGCAGAATCCGAGACAACGAGATTTATCGCACACAAAAGATTGGACAATGTGGTCTTTTTAAAAGGGCATGGTGAAACGCAAGTCTATACATGTAGGTCTATAGACTGATCTATTACGCACCGTTCCTTGACGTACCGTTCCTTGACGTACAATGTATTGACTCATCACAGCCGCATGCACGTGTCTGTCATGCATGTTGGACTTTTGTCGGACCATACTTTTGTCGTACCTATGATTAGACAAAATGTCATGGGGTAGGTCCTAACGTTATTGTTCTATTGTTGGCATACATGTACATTGAAGTATAAGAGTACATTAACCCTCCTACTATACAACCTATCGAAAAACCAAATCCTCTCCTCTCCCTAATGTGTCTCAACCTGTCACTCGATAGGTTTTGATAGATAGGGTAGTTTGCTCCAAATTGGCACCTGGAGAGGGAGGGTTAATAGGTCTTCACGACAACCCCCATCTCACTCCCTTGCCCTCCTCATAAATTTTGCCATATTAGATTTGATCAGCAATGTAATCAACATTGGGCGGGTAGGAGAGCACCTACAAAAATGTTGCCCGGCGAGATTTAGGAATTAATCAGGACAAAAAACTGATTTTCAATTAAACAACCAGGGCTAGAATTTAACCCCTTTTGTTCGGCTGTCATTGATTAGGGGTGTTATGCCAAGAACACGCTGTGCAGCTAAAGTGTAAACACAAACAATAGGCACCACACTGAATAGAGGGGTCTTATACTGCACTTGGAGCCCCCTTTCGTGTGAATGCAAGCTTTGCTTTTAAATGCTCCTTCCCATTCAAAAACAATATACATAGTTGAAACATGAATAGGATTGAGTACGCAGAGGAATGCGTGTATAGACAACAACCCGCCAGGTGGTCTTTTTCAAACCGCAGTTATGGCCGCCATCCATATTCAAGAGGTTGAGGAAAACCTGGGCTGGACCATGAGGCTCGTGTCTCAAAAAAAAATTGCAATTTTTTCTTACACCATGCATGAAATCATGAGGCCCAAAAAGAAAGCACAATTCAAGACTTATTTTTTTAATCATATAGTTGTGGCTGAAAGTTTACAATTACATGCACTGCAGCACTGTCACAAAACGTCCAATTCACCCTAAAGCTGTGAGCTAAATCACAAAAGAAATATTACACGAAAGAGCTCCAACAACTGAAGGAACTATTTTCACTCCTGCCAACAAACTTTCAATTCATAGAACTAAAGTTGTGGACCAATGCAGGAGAAAGGATTTTTGAAACATGATTATATTGATACATATGTGGCGCTTTCAATATAGAACAGTCTCTCATCGCAAAAATTAATTTCTAGGTTTATATACCATTGGAGAGAACAAACCATAGGCTTTAAAATGATGAAAGAATGATTAAAATCGGAGCAGTATTTAAAAAGAAATGGATAATTTTAGTTTTATTAGATGATCCAGCACTATTGTAGAAATCAAGCGATAAAGTTCGTCCTTTATTTCTGCACCGCTGAACGGCTCACGATTCGGGGGGTAGACTGGTATAACCTATTTACTTTTTTACTCCCTTCCCCTATGTGTGTTTTTGTTACCCCCTCCTACCCCCACCCCCAGTTATTGTTTTCCCTTTTGTTACATGTATGTTTTAATATCTTTATTAAATTTGTTACTTTTTAATATAGAGAATGGTTTTAATATAAATTAATATTTAAGCTAGTGTATCTATTTTTTTATCCAATTCCTGTAACTAACTGGCGGTTCTTCCACTGTTGTATGTGGTTAACAAATAAATAAATAAATAAATTTACATTGAGAAAATTTTTAAGAAACAGAATAGCTCCGGGAACAAACAAACTAAAGGAACAATAAACCTTTTTGACATTCTCAAAGTATCATGGGAAAATCAGAAGCAAGCACATTAGAACGGACGTGATTGGTCGCATTGGTCGTCATGGTTGCAAATATCCTCTTCTGATTGGCTAATATTAGCTGTTCTAATTCCAGAAATTGCATTCATCAGTAACTGGTACCCTGATAGGCATTCCCCCAATTATTGGCTGTTTCGAAAGAGTTCGAAACAGCCCTTGTTTTCGTTAAGATTTTTTTTTTTGGCTGTTTTGGAAACTTTTCCAAAACAGCCCTTGTTTTCGTTAAGATTTTTGGCTGTTTTGGAAACTTTTCCAAAACAGCCCTTGTTTTCGTTAAGATTTTTTTTTTTTTCTTTTTTTTTTTTTTTTTTTTTTTTTTTTTTCCTTTTCAGACTTTTTGCCCATAGCATTTGTGCACGTTTTCTTTCTTACCGGCACTTTGGCTACTTTGGTACACCCGATTGCCTCTAAACTTGGCAGACACTTAGACCAACTGCTCAGAATGTATGCCGAACATTTACGTCATGATGACGTCATCACGTGATTTTTTATGAATTTTTGAAATTTGAAAATCGTAAAATTCTTTTCAATATATCTAGCGAACAAAACAAGATATTTTCAAAATTCTTTTTGTTATAGCTTTGGTATGTCTCAAAGATATGCCCTAAAAGGGAGAAAATGTGTGACGTCATGATGACATCATCAAAAATGTGCTTTTTTAAAACACATATAAGGATAGGTCCGATCGTCATGAAAATTGGTGGGTAGGTAGATACTGGCACTAGGATGCAAATTCCAAAGTGACGTCATGATGACGTCATCACGTGATTTTTTATGAATTTTTGAAATTTTGAAAATCGTAACATTCTTTTAAATATATCTGGCAAACAAAACAAGATATTTTCAAAATTCTTTTTGTTATAGCTTTGGTAGGTCTCAAAGATATGCCCTAAAAAGGAAAAAAATGTGTGACGTCATGATGACATCATCAAAAATGTGCTTTTTTAAAACACATATAAGGATAGGTCCGATCGTCGTGAAAATAGGTGGGTAGGTTGATACTGGCACTAGGATGCAAAATCCAAAGTGACGTCATGATGACGTCATCACGTAATTTGTTATGAATTTTTGAAATTTTGAAAATCGTAACATTCTTTTAAATATATCTGGCAAACAAAACAAGATATTTTCAAAATTCTTTTTGTTATAGCTTTGGTAGGTCTCAAAGATATGCCCTAAAAAGGAAAAAAATGTGTGACGTCATGATGACATCATCAAAAATGTGCTTTTTTAAAACACATATAATGATAGGTCCGATCGTCATGAAAATTGGTGGGTAGGTAGATACTGGCACTAGGATGCAAAATCCAAAGTGACGTTATAATGACGTCATCATGTGATTTGTTATGAATTTTTGAAATTTTGAAATCGTAACATTCTTTTAAATATATCTCGCAAACAAAACAAGAGATTTTCAAAATTCTTTTTGATACAGCTTTTGGTATGTCTCAAAGATATGCCCTAAAAGGCGAAAATTGTGTGACGTCATAATGACGTCATCAAATTTTTTTTTTTTACGCATGTAAGGGTCGTTCCGATTAAGAATTTATACATTGAATTTTTCTCTACCTAATTCAACAATTTCGTGATCGTGGCTCACTCAAGTATAAAGAAATAACAGGTATCTAAAAAATTGTGACCAAATTAAATATAACACAAAGGAATTCTGGGAAGGACAGAAACCATGGCTTTCATGTGGCATGCTGTCTATAAAGAGTTGATCTCTAGTCTTTTTTTCAAGTCGTTAGACAAGTCGTAGGCAGATACTTACAAAAACTGCTCAGAATGTGCGCCGAACTTTTAGGTCATGATGACGTCATCACATGTCACGTGACGTCATCTTAAAGGGGCATTTTTGGAAACCATATATCTATAAAAGTACAAGTCACATTAAGTTAAAACGTGGTATTTAGTTATGCCAGCATGTGTTAGATGAAAATGTATGTGACGTCATGGTGACGTCATGATGACGTCATCGGCTAATTTTCTATGATTTTTTTCATTTTTGAAATTTCATTTAAATCACATAATTTTACACAAAAAAACAAAACAGCCCTGTGTTTGTCCACAAACACTGCACCAGATGTCTAGTTTTTTTTTTTTTTTTTTTTTTTTCCTTTTCAGACTTTTTGCCCATAGCATTTGTGCACGTTTTCTTTCTTACCGGCACTTTGGCTACTTTGGTACACCCGATTGCCTCTAAACTTGGCAGACACTTAGACCAACTGCTCAGAATGTATGCCGAACATTTACGTCATGATGACGTCATCACGTGATTTTTTATGAATTTTTGAAATTTGAAAATCGTAATATTCTATTTAATATATCTAGTGAACAAAACAAGATATTTTCAAAATTCCTTTTGTTATAGCTTTGGTATGTCTCAAAGATATGCACTAAAAGAAAAAAAAATGTGTGATGTCATGATGACGTCATCAAAAATGTGCTTTTTTAAAACACATATAAGGATAGGTCCGATCGTCATGAAAATTGGTGGGTAGGTAGATACTGGCACTAGGATGCAAAATCCAAAATGACGTCATGATGACGTCATCACGTGATTTGTTATGAATTTTTGAAATTTTGAAAATCGTAACATTCTTTTAAATATATCTGGCAAACAAAACAAGATATTTTCAAAATTCTTTTTGTTATAGCTTTGGTAGGTCTCAAAGATATGCCCTAAAAAGGAAAAAAATGTGTGACGTCATGATGACATCATCAAAAATGTCCTTTTTTAAAACACATATAAGGATAGGTCCAATCGTCATGAAAATTGGTGGGTAGGTAGATACTGCCACCAGCATGCAGAAGCCGAAGTGACGTCATGATGACGTCATCACGTGATTTTTTATGAATTTTTGAAATTTTGAAATCGTAAAAGTCTTTTAAATATATCTTGTTATAGCTTTGGTAGGTCTCAAAGATATGCCCTAAAAAGGAAAAAAATGTGTGACGTCATGATGACATCATCAAAAATGTGCTTTTTTTAAACACATATAAGGATAGGTCCAATCGTCATGAAAATTGGTGGGTAGGTAGATACTGTCACTAGCATGCAAAATCTGAAATGATGTCATGATGACGTCATCGGGAATTTTTTTTATGATTTTTGAAATTTTTGAAATTTCATTTTAATCACAATTTTACACAAAAAAACAAAACAGCCCTGTGTTTGTCCACAAACACTGTACCAGATGTCTAGTTTTCTTTTCTTTTTTTTTTCTTTTTCAGACTTTTTGCCCATAGCATTTGTACACGTTTTCTTTCTGCCAGGCACTTTGGCTACTTTTATGCAGCCGATTGCCTTTAAACTTAACAGACACTTAGACCAACTGCTCAGGATGCATGCCGAACTATTACGTCATGATGACGTCATCACGTGATTTTTTATGAATTTTTGAATTTTGAAAATCGTAACATTCATTAAATTATATCTAGCGAACAAAACAAGATATTTTCAAAATTCTTTTTCTTATAGCTTTGGTATGTCTCAAAGATATGCCCTAAATTGCGAAAATTGTGTGACGTCATGATGACGTCATCAAAAATGTGTTTTTTTGTTAACGCATGTAAGGGTCAATCCGATTACAAAAATGTATATATTGAATTTTCCTGTACCCAATTCCAAAATTTCATGATCGTGGCTCACTCAAGTAAGAAATAACAGCCATTTCAAAATTTAGACCAAATTCAATATAACACAAAGGAATTCTGGGAAGGACAGATAACCATGGCTTAAATGTGCTTGCTGTTTATAAAAGGGGTTGATTTCTGGTCTTTTTTCAAGTCGCTGAATTTTTGAATTTTTTTAATCGTAACATTCTTTTCAATATATCTAGCGAACAAAACAAGACATTTTAAAAATTATTTTTGTTATAGCTTTGGTATGTCTCAAAGATATGCCCTAAAAAGCGAAAATTGTGTGACGTCATGATGACGTCATAAAAAAAATATTTTTTAAGTCGCTAGAATATTGCCCATAGCATTTGTAAACTTTTTCTTTCTTACCGGCCACTTTGGCTACTTTTTAACTTAGCAGACACTTACCCCAACTGCTCACAATGTGTGCCGAACCTTTACGTCATGATGACGTCATCACATGTCACGTGACGTCATCTTAAAGGGGCATTTTTCGAAGCCATATATCTACAAAAGTACAAGTCCGATTAAGTTGGAACGTAATATCTAGGTATGCCACCGGGTGTTATAGATGAACATTGACATGACGTTATGATCAAGTCATAACATGTCACGTGGTGTCATCTTAAAGGGGCACTCGCTAGATTATTGCCCTTAGCATTTGTAAACGTTTTCTTTCTTACTGGCCACTTTGGCTACTTTTAAACTTGGCAGACACTTACCCCAACTGCTCACAACGTGTGGCGAACTTTTACGTCATGATGATGTCATCACATGTCACGTGACGTCATCTTAAAGGGGCATTTTTTCGAAGCCATATATCTACAAAAGTACAAGTCCGATTAAGTTGAAACGTAATATCTAGGTATGCCACCGGGTGTTATAGATGGAAATTGACATGACGTTATGATGACGTCATCACATGTTACGTGACGTCATCTTAAAGGGGCAGTTTTTGAAGCCATATATATTAAGAAGTACATGTCCGATTAAGTTGAAAAGTAATATCTAGGTAGCCCAATAGGTTTATAGATGAAAATTGACATGACATTATTATGATGTCATCACATGTCACATGACGTCATCTTAAAGGTGCAGTTTTTGAAGCCATATATAAACAAAAGTACAAGTCCGATTAAGTTCAAAAGTAATATCTAGGTAGCCCAGTAGGTATTTTAAATAAAAAAATTATTGATGTCATGATTACGTCATCACTTGTTTCGTGTCATTATCTTAAAGGGGCATTTTTCTCAAAGCCATATATCTTCAAAAGTACAGGTCCGATTTATTTGAAATGTAATATATAGTCGGGTAGGCAAGCAGGTTTATAGATGAAAATTGACGTGACGTTATGATGACGTCATCACATGTCACGTCACGTTATCTTAAAGGGGCAGTTTTTAAAGCCATACATTGTATATCTACAAAAGTACAAGTTCGATTATTTTAAATGTAATATCTAGGTAGGTCAGCAAGTTTACAGATGAAAATGTACATTACGTTATGATGACGTCATCACAAGTGACTATTACAAACAACTTTAATTATTTTCAAAGTCTAACAAAGAAAACTGGCAGCAGCGCGATTGTTTGACAAACTTAAATTATTGTATTCTCATTTCACATCCAAAAAATAAAAAAACAAAAACGAAACAGCCCTGTGTTTGTCCACAAACACCTCCCTCTGGCTCTAGTTTCCTTTATTTCCTTTATTGCCATTTAAAATTGATTTTTCTGGTTACTATTTTCCTTATGTTCAATGCAAAGATATGTGAAAAGAGTATCTCTCAACTCACGACAGATTTTTAGCTTAAAATCAATTGGACTGGTTCACAGTGCCATAGGCTTGTGTATAAATAACATGGTTTGTTGGGCCTCCATACCCACAATGCATTGAGAATGTCCAAAAGGTTTATTATGTAAACCTATGACTGCATGTATCTTGCGTGATCCGTCAGAGGATAATAATGAGCTAGTGCAGTCAGCAAACGCTAGGCATCTCACAAGTAATTGGGTTTACATGTATGACCAGCAAATTAAAATTTACACATGACCAAATCTTTTTTTAAATTAGGTGCCACACTTTGTTACACGTAGGTTGAAATGGTTAACACTATTATTGAATTCAGCAGGATTCGAGGCCGCAATTACTGTCAGATATTCCGCTTGTTGGTGTACACTAAAAGTCACGCCAGGGACGAGGCGTAATTAATCTTCTGCATGAGCACATCAATGCACTGGGTGAAAGGACGGCTCTCCGCGATGTGTTACTGATGGCTTGACTGAACAAATAAACAATACGTCGTCGTCTCTCGGTTCGTGTGTGTGTGTTTACTTTACGTCCTCAAGATCAAATTCCCAGGATGTGTTTACCATGATCAGTCCATGTTGAATCACATCATATTTTCCTCCACATTTATCCAACCAAATCTGAATTTTTAAAGACATCATGCATTCTTTGTTTACCATGTTTGGGGGAGGTGAGTTAGTCCCACCTTGGAGGAAGGAAAAGAGTCTTACCAATGGTATAAGTTACCCTGCCTGGGTCTACATTTACGTCTGAAAATTGGGATTATAATTTCTTTGGTATCTACTGACGATTTATCCTCTGTTTAGATCTGGGCCCAGGAAAACTGTAAGGGTGGTAGGGCTGGCAACCTAAAATGTGGCCAACCCCACCACCTCTGTTGTATCCTGGTTGTATGAAGTGGCTTTTTAGCCTTGTATTGGGTGACTTCCATTAAAAAAAAGTGTAACCTAGCAGGGCCCAATGGAGGACGTGAAAAGTAGCAAAAATTGAAAACTGAAATTATTTCCTAAAATTACTTGCAATATGTGGCTGTAGCTCATACATGTGTACATTGTAGAGGCCCTTAACCTTTTGAAGATAAAAAGAGTCTTGAACCCTTGTTTTGAGAAAATGATGCTCAAATAAAGTGAATTGTGCACACTTTAACCCGAGTTCATTGAAGAAATCGTCCCCAAAAGATATTTTGAGAGTGAATTCTTCTTTCAAACTTTGGGACATGATAGAAAATGTAAAAATGTTAAAGGAAACATCATTTAGGATTTATATTGCATTATTCCTGCTTAAAACAAAGTATTATCTTGACAATGATATTTTGTGTCCAGAGACAATTATTTCCCAGATTAAATATGAGAAAACAATTTTTGAAAATGTTTGTCCAAGCTACTCCGCCCCCTGAGTGGGACCCTCATTAACATAAGTGTGTGACGTAGATCGAGGCACATTAATACCCATTCATCACGGTTATGCATTGTGTGTACATTGTACGGCGAAAATTCTTCGTCCAAAATCTAAGCAAAATAGTGTTTTTCGGCCATGCCGACAAGGTGTGTGGCTGCTGGGTGCAGCAAAACAACGACGGGTGGAGGAAGCCTTCATTTATTTCCAACTGAAGCGAAATATCGGAGAATTTGGACGGCGAAAGTGAAGGTGACAAGAAGAGCAAAGAGGTCCGGCCCCAGCAGCTTTTCAGCGTTATGTAGCGACCACTTTGAGCCGTCGTGTTTCGATACTGGTATTTTCAAATCCTTTGGGATGACCATTAAAAATATGCTCAAGTCCACTGCCATCCCAACAAAGTTCCCAGATGTGAGTAAGATAAAGGCGAAAGCAGTTAAATGGCCCATTCCCCGAGGAGCCTTCGCTAAAAGGGAGAAAATCACGGTAAGTTCGATGTTAGTTGTTGTTGCAACTTACGAAATTGCACGTGTAGACCTAGTGTGTGTATACGGGCCGGGTCCAGACTATCGAGTCGATCCATGAATTTCGGTGTCTCGGTCTACGTCACGAACAGCGCCCTCAATTTGAGTCTCAACAAATTTTAAAAAGGGGGGGTCAATTTTTGAGCGGCAAATAATCACACTAAAACTTCGCTTGAACCAGTTTGGCTTTTAATTCACATTTAATAAACTCCTCAAAAAACGTTCGGAAATTCAAGTTTGACTGACGATTTCTCTCTTGTTTCCAACTCCTTTTCCTTGAATTTGATATCATTGGAAAGCCCTGTTATTCTTCTTTACAATGATGTATCATTTGTTATGATTAAGCAATTGAGGGATGTGCAGCACAGCTGAATATGGGGGTGGGTGTAAAGTGAAATGTTACAAAATGCATTGATATTGTCCAAAAGTGTATTGACTCTTGCTGTTAGGAGTTGTTTGGAGGATTGGTGTGTCTTGAATGATTCTCTGCTTACTAACCAATATTTAAAGGTTGTAAGCTATAAATGTGCGGGAAAAGTTTAGAAATCCACATAGCCTGTCACAATAAATTGCCTCCGGGATAGCAACTCTGTTGTTAATGTGCTTGCGTTTCAAACAGAGTAAAAGAATTTGTCATTTTCTGCACTCTGTAACAAGAAGTCTCTCTCACAGTACAATGCAACACTCTATCACTAACAAAAGCAAAAACAAGACGTAAGGAAAGACTTTTTTTTTCTGGTTTAATCATTCAACAGTTTCTTCATTGAACAATGTTAAGTCAAGAGCCTCGGTAGCGGGTGGACGATCCGAATGCAGCCACAACAGCCTGGCATTGGGGCAATCAAAAGAAGTTCTCCACTACATACTGTTCACGAGCCGGGTCACACGTTGCTGTGGGATGGCGTCCCATTCATCAGTCAGGATCTGTTGCAGATCTGTTGCACATTCCCATCCTCCAAGCAAAAGGGGAATACACTTTTGGACAATAGCAATGCATTTTGTAACATTTCACTTTACACCCACCCCCATATTCAGCTGTGCTGCACATCCCCAAAGTGCTTAATCATAACAAATGACATATCATTGTAAAGAAGAATAACAAGGCTTTCCAATGATACCAAATTAACAGAAAAGGAGTTGGAAACAAGAGAGAAATCGTCTGTCAAACTTGAGTTTCCGAACTTTTTTTGAGGAGTTTACATATAAATGAATTTATTTATGAAAAAAATTTGATCCGGTCAATTTGAGAAGCATGGTTCCTTTAATATCCTAAAACCGACTTCTCAGTGAACAAAAATGATTTCTGCTTTGGCACATAACACTATACATGTTATATTCTGTCTACAAATTGGAAAATATCTCTGTATCTTAAAGAATTCTTTTTTGGGGATTTAACTACCAGTACCTATGCTGAAAAATATAAATACATGTATGTCTAAAGAAATGTTAAGAAAAAATGACATTTCATAAAACACACAAGACCTTATAAATGGCAGGGCAACTTTATATGATTTTGCATGCACCCGAGGGGGTTAGGGTTAATTCAAGTATTAAGTAGGAGTACAGGAACATGTACTCAAATATATAGTTAACTACATGTATAACTATCACTATTCTATAATTACAAAAAGTACGACAAATGAAAAGCAATTTCAGCAATGTGCATAACTCTGTACAATAGCAAGTTCTTCCTGTAGTAAAAACCAACATTATTTATTATACAAAACTTAGAGCAAATGAGAAAGAAATGGTCAGAATCATGCTCAATGTGAACAAATTAATTTCCAAAATGAAGTCAATTTTACACTTTTCTGATCATGGTGTACACGTACACGTACAGTAAGTCATACTTCCGAGGACAATGCTTTCTGTTTCCTATTGTTCCTTATTACCCAACCCCATAGACTAAGCACGTACTTCTACTTGTGAGGACCGATTTCAACAAAAGACTTGACTTGCGAGGACTGATGAAAGGTTTCTTGTATTTCCTTTCTCCTCTTGTCCTTGGAAGTATATACAGAACATGTACATGCACACCGTACGTGCCACATCCTTAAGTGTGTATTTCAATGAATATCTTTCAAAGTGTGATAGTTCTTCTGTATGCAAACTGACCTATATCAGTATCACCACAGAATCACAGGAATGCAGCTAATCAGAGACTGCCAAATTGTGTTCACTAGCATCTCCAGGGAAAATATAACTGGCCAACAAAGAAAACAACTGCTGCACAACAGTATGCATCTGAGCGATTTTTCTTCCAGGGTTGTTGCTACGGGTTACCAGCAATGTCATCAATCACTCTGCGTTCCAGCTTTGACGGCCAAGGCTCAGAACCAACAATGAAAAGCAAACTGGGCCAAATATGTTGCTATGGTAACAGTAACTCTTTGGCACAAGGGACAGGAAATTACTCAAAAGCTACTCGAAATTACTCTGATGTTCTTATTACTGTAATGTATAAAAAATTAATCATGTTCATACCCAGGGCACCCAAATTCTGCAAAAGGTCCAATATTTCCTTTTTTCATTTTATTTTTTTAATTTGTCAAGGTGAATGGCCCAGCATCTGTTGTGTGTTGATATGCACATATCTAGACGCATGTGTTAAGGTTATTGAAAGTTACCAACTGAAACATATATCCTCCTCCCTCCTTGAAAAAAAATGTAAATTTGTGACCTGACAGCACAAAATGAGCAGGAAGTCGCACGTAAATTGCATCGTAAGCAAGCGTCATGAACGTCGATCTGTTTTGTTTTTCTATGTACCCCGGTTTTCATTTTGAAAATGACATTTAAAAACTTCCTTTTTTCATTGTCTGAGAAATTACTAAGTAATGGTAATTCGGGTACGGATACTCGATTCCATAATCTGGAACCGGTTCCTGGCATTAGTGGTCGGGTACCGGGTACCCGGTTCGGATGCACAGCCCTATGGGCTCCGTGCGCCGTCGAATGAGGGCGCTGTCCACATAGCAACCGCACTTCCGTGGGCAGTACGTCGCTGGTATCCGCACCGCGCTCCTTGTTCATTTGATACTCGTATACCAGTGGGATTGCTTTGTCTGTTTGCCGACTCTCGATAATTGAGTTTTCAATAAGAATATCACAGCGGGAACCAGACACTTAAATTGAAGTCAGGTAAGATGGCGTCGATATTGACCCCCCAACTCGCCTTTTCTTTCCGCTGAGGGGATAGTTGTGCACGGAGCTCATACACCCCCTATACAAAAGCCTGTGTACTTGCCTGTCAATTCTAACTTTCCTTGCCATTATCAATGCAAAGTTCCATAACTGCAACAACAGAATCAGAATCTACTTTCCAGTGATTGAACTTATTCGGAAGCATGCTGTTAGTGTCCTTGGAAAATCACTCAAAAACTTTGACGAGCTTCGCGTCTCCATACAGACACTGGCAAACCTTCCATTAAGGTACATGTATTATTGATTGAGAAGCTTCAGCAGCAAGCAACATCCGATTACAGGCCAATCCCTGTTAACAAATCAAGAGATTTCTGTTACCATGGTAACCACAATCTGGCCAACCACAACTATCCATGCAGAACGCTAGAAATAATAGATTTATTTTTTCTAGTTCGCCCCGAACGAGGCTTAAAGCCACTCGATGTATGTACATGTAGTCTACAAAAAGAAAAAGAATCAAAGATACAAGAGGTAGAAATTAATATTCCTCTTGAAGCAGGAAAGATCATAAGATGAAGGGAAACATGCACCAGGCAAAGAATTTCATAGAGATACAGAATGAGGGAAGAAGCTATTGGCATACAATGTGAAGCTTTTTGTTCTACATGTACATGTACATGTACATGTACATGTACAGCTAGAGTATACTGATGGGATTAGGCAGAAAGCCAAGTTTCACGCTCAAACACAAAAGTCCATAGAGCTAAGGGGCGTGGCTAACGAGTAATCTAGGTCAAATACAGTTTACAATATAGTTGAACCATGAATGGACTGAGTACGTGCAGGAATGCATGTATAGACAACGAACCAAGTATTGTTTTTCAAACCGCTGCTAAGGCCGTTGTCCGTATTCAAGAGGTAAAACCCTTTGAAGTTGGATGACGCCAAATGACGCCCAAAAAATGGCCACCGGGCCGAATGACGTCTATACACACCATTTTTTGCATTTTCAATCCATTGTTGGATAATTGTGTATGTTAAACTTGGCTGTGCAAACCTCGTGTCCATTTCGCTTGACTGCACAGGCCGCCCCGGTGCCCTGGCACCCCGGCACCTTACTATAAATAGCCGTACTCAAGGGGTTAACAATCTTCACCCCCAAATCACACTTTAAATTTACCCGACCCTGCCTGTTCAAATACTCATAGTCATCAATTGAAACAAAAATGCCAAAACCTCAGCTTCAGATGCAACTAAAAACTTAAATCCTCCATTGATAATTACACAGCTCTTTCTGTGCTGACGCTTGGCTGATCATTGTTGTACTCAGAGCTAACGTTAATTTGGAATCCCAAGGTCGGCCTGACGGTGTGCGTAATGAATAGATTACACTGCGGGAAATTTCAATCTTCCAAACGCTTTTGCCCCCTACGGGATTACGGCACACAATCCTTACGCCCTTTCAGTGAGCCGAGGGAATCGATCAATTAATTAATTTCTCCATGGCGACCTGGTGGGAGACATTCATAAGAAACCTCTGAGATGCTAAAGTTCAACCCTTTAAGATTGTGTTTTTTTTATTTTTTAACGCAAAGGTGCTGAATGGCAACTGCGTAAAATTAAATTACAAAGCAGAATTTAATTTGTGGCATAATTTGATTTTATGCACAAACGCTAGGCAATTTCATTAACATGAACTACAGTTAATATGGTGTAGAAACTAAGTTTTATATGAAGTTTTTAAAAAAGAACTGTGGTTTATCAGCCCCACAATATTTTTGTGGCAATGCAAACTAAAATATCCCCTATATTAGATAAAACTGGCTGTACCTGTATGCATGGGCGGTGATCCCAGGGGGGACACATACTATCCCCCCCCCCATATATTTGGGGGAGGGGACGACTATGGCAGTGTTCCCCCCCTCCCCCGCCCCCAATAATTTTCCCCCAATAATTTCCCCCTTGTCATATACATTTTATGGATCATTGTCTTTAGTATGCACCAGAATACACAAAGATCAGCACACATTTTCAAAACTCTCAAGATATACGAGAGACACCGAGTACAGAACGCTTAACAATTATTGCTGGTTGTGTGCTTTTTCCTCCGTCCCCGTCAAACTTGACGAGGAATCACCGCCACTGCATGTAAATAGTGCTATTGTGAATTTGTAACAATAATACAATAAGCAGGCATTTCCATTGTGATGTGTACAAAATCTGACAAGCATATACAAATAACCTACAGAATCCGAATCTATGAGTATTTCCAGCCATTTTCAGTTTTCAAACTAGGTAATTTCTTTCTAGAAAGGGTATAGTTGTTTAGAAATTTGGATAGCATTAGAAAGGCATTCAAAAGGCATTCAAATCTAGTCATCAAATAATCTTAATCAGACACTAAAACGTCTCCCTTGAGAACTGTAAAATATTGTATAGTGTTTAGGACAACACCTCAGGAATTCCAGATTGCAAAAGATTCTTTAAAAATTCTGAAATCCCGAGAAAAAATCCTCAAATCAGGAAAAATCCTAACAAATCTCACCCCTGCAGTAAGGCTCATCAAAAATTCTAAGTACTTTTGTGCAACCTAGTGTATGTGTGTACAAGATGTACAGTGCATGGCATTTTTATCTACACACGATTTGCAAAATTAATATAAGCTTGTCCGTCTTAAGTGTCTTTTTGATAGTTAATGATTCACAGATTTGGCCGAGCAATGATTCAAACAATATATGTTGCCATGGTACTAGCTAATGGACTGAGGCAATCTGAAAATTTGAGCAGTTTCCATGGATTTGTCAAAGTCCGTGCACAGTGATTGTAAATTAACTAGAGATCTCGCATTTTAAGAGAACAAATATGCAAACATGGGCGTCGCCAGGATTTGTTTGTAGAGGGAGTCAAAGCACTCACCAGAAAGCAGCAAAGGGAGAAATCACCGGCTGTGGAAAAATTAAAAGGGGAGGGGGTGCTGGACATCACTCGACGCTTTGTTCAAGACTGCGATACCTACATTTTAGGCCCCTTTCAGCAGGTTTCGAGTGTTAAATATACATTCAATTGAGTACGTCATTGACTTCGCACCTCGTCTTCTTTTTTATTTATTTATGCAAACCAATAACTTTGGAAGAAGCAAAACATCTCAAATTGAATTCAAAAGCTATTCAAATTTGCTGTTTTATGGCATCACTACTGATTACTGAATCTACTTTTTTACTTTTTTATTATTATTATTATTTGTTTTATTTTTTTAAATTATTTTTTTTATATATTTATTTATCAATTTTTATTTATTTTTTTACTTTCAAAATCTATTAAAAAAATTACCTAGTCTGTTTCCCTTGTGGTTTGTTTGACGATATTGTCATGTAAGTTACAAAGCAGTATCCTCATTGAGTGTTCCCCTTAATGTCACTTCCCAGGTTGTATCTTAAGTTGGGGCGTTATGCTGCACAGCATTCTGGGTTTATGACTTCTGACTAGCGCCCCCGAACAAACATACTGACAATTTGGGAGACCGCCAACATAGGGCAAGATAGCTCAGTTGGTAGAGCGCCAGTACGGTATTGGTCGCAGGTTTAAATCCCACTCCTGCTAATTTTCTTTGTTCACTTTTAAAATTTATATAAAAGTTATCAAGTCATTTACCCTTGTGGTACGTTTAATCTATTCATTACTTATCCCGGAGGGTCTGATATCAGCAATGGTCTCTCTTGGGTCACGATATTAGAAATGAGAAAGTACGGCAAGAAACTAAGTTTTCTTGAATACATGCATTTATGTAGGGAGTGGACATCCAATCCACATGGTATCCATGGGTAACCAGAGATGAAAGGCCACGAAAGAACCACTACACCAACCTGGATGTCCAAAGTATAAAGTCAATTTCTACTGAGATCACTGATCATGAGCCACATTCAAGTCCAAAAAGGCTGTACTTGTTTTCAAGTCTTAACTAAATGACTCGGTTGTACATGACGGATCTTTTCACACCACTCAAAGTGATTCGTGAAACAAGGCAATCAACCCACATGGCATTGAAGGTTCCTTTTGCCAAAAAAAAGAATGCTACGCCACAGGTTTCGCTGTGAGTTGTGCCAGTACATGGGGAAAATCTGCCTTAACAATCGAGAACCATGAACTCCCTAGGTACATTTAAATTGGAGCTACAAAAAGGCATTAATTAGTGATATTTCTGCCGTTTACGATGATCTACAATGTACGGAGTTACAAACTTGGTAATTTGGAGCCGGATAGGAATTTCCCCTTTTTTTCCGTCAAAGGGTTTTTAACACAAAACATTTGGCATGTTTTGTACTCACAACACTTGTGCTCTATCCTCAACTAAGCTCTTGGAAGAAAAGTTACAGCACTCCTGCACCCAAGCCCTTTATTGTGTGATTCGCATATATGACAGTGTGTGGCAATTTTATGAAAAATAATTTATATTCAGTGAGATTTCATTTTTGGAGTTGGGGGACCCAAAAAGTAGGAAAAAGCAGTAGAAAGCAGAAAAAATAGGAATTTCAAGGAAAAAGTAGGAAAAGTACATGTACATGTAGGAGCCAGGTTAATGGAAAAGTAGGAATACAAATAAGGCATTTACTGGAACCGGAAGGATGTCAAAGAAAAATCATGATCCCACTCCGTCGGGTGACTGATATCCTATTAGCAGGTGGGCCACTCATGATAAATGATTTATGGATTTACATGTGCATGACACCAAACCCTGAGGTTTTCCAAGTGCAATTATCAAATTAATTTGAAAAAAAACAGCTCCTGTCTGCTTCCAGGAGAGTGATGACTTCCTGATGCTCTCTTAAAGCCCATTACTGATCCAAAGGTTATTACAAAGAAGTTGGGAATTTTAGGGTCTTGAATTGTTCCCAGCCTGAAACAAAGTGATGAAAGCCTTATCATGCAGGTTAAATGTAGTGTACATGATTGGTCATTGTTGCACTTTTCAGAAATGGGCGGATTTGGGGGTTAGTATTTTATAGGAAATATCGTTCCAATGTCCTGTTCAAAGTTTTGCATTCTTGGATGGCGAAAAAAACCGAGAGAAAAACGGCGTTCGTTTTCAACCGTCGGGCAGCAGTTAACTGGATTTGTTATAGCGCCCTCTTGTAAAATAAGCCCAATTTTTGTAAACGGGATCATTTTCAATTGGTCAGATAACTACGCGAGCCGACTGGTTACAACCCGTCACTTCGGTACACTACGCGACACACTTGTACTATAATTGCAACCTTGCGCCTGTTTTCGGATTGTTAACTCATTTTAGATGCAACGCAGACTAACTACATTCAGTCAATAGAGGGCAGTATTAAAACAATCAGTTATTTTTTCAACGATTGTTATGTGGAACAATCGTTGAAAAACGATATAAACTTCAACTTTTCTTGAAAACGACAGCACACTAGGTGGCATCATTTCACAGGATGATTGAGATTGCTATTAACTTACAGTCTAGTAAGGTTTTTCGTAATAATTCAGTAAAAAAGAATTTGGAGGATTACCAATCGTGTACACTACCTTTTAAGGCTGACAAAAAAGCCTGAAATGGCTTTCTGATGCTCTGATAAGGTAGGTTACATGTACAATATACATTGAAAAATTTGTATTTTTCCTGAAAATATCCAACAATTCTATTTAGATATTTTTTTGTAAATACTATGAATATGTGTCAATTATTAAGCAGTCTGCAGGTTGTGGGTTCGAGCCCGGTCCTGGGCTAAGACACTTCTACGTCTAATATGGATGGAGGCATTATTAATGCCTTGCAGCACTTGGACTAGTTACCCATCCCATCCCTATATTCACACTGTGAAGAGATCAGATTATCTGGTCTTGTTTCAGTGTGAGGGGCTGGTTCTTCCACACTTTCCTAAGTAGCCCAAACCTCGAGTGCCCTAGGGCTTGTGACGGGCAATTTGCTTACAAATTCTCAACAAATTATGTATCACAAAAGTCTGCTGCTTGAAAGTCTTCTTTCCTGGCTGCTCTTATGTGCTATTTAAAATAGAAAAATTACGCACCATTTTGTCTTTTACAATTGAATACGACAAGCATTTGATGTATTAAATTTGACGTTTGACACCAGTATAGAATTCGTCGCGCTTTTGCCGCACCAAAATGAATTACATTCGACACGGCAGAAGCAGGACATTTGACGCAGGCCTTACTTTTCATCAAATGAAGTCTGAATTAAATTTCTTTTCTTTTGTGTGATTACCGTTTTAATAAAATTACCTTGTAGAGTCAATATATTGGACTGCCTTTTCAAAATTGGGGCAAAATGGACTCGGATGTAACGGTGGTGTCCTACGTTACATCCTAACAATTTTGGGAACTTTCTTCCATAATTTATCTGTAAGCAGTATGTGAAATGTCCATGTAACATGATAACAAAGACTTGGAGAACCTCTTTTTAAAAACATAAAAAAGACCCCCTAAATAGGTGTCATGTGTTTGTTTTCCACCCTTGATGGAGTGGTGTCCCATGTTACATCCTTGCAGGCTTGCCGAATCAATTATTACAAATGTACATCAAATGTTTTAGCCAACTCTATTTGACGGGTATGTAAAAGGATAACATTTTCTAACAACCACATACAGATTTGGATGCTTTAACATGATTATTTATGAATTATGAGAAACATAAACTAAGATGGAACAGGGACACTGTGTCTCTTGTTTGTAATACATCGTTGATTTATCCATAGTAAGTCTATGGGAGTTCATGTGAAACTCAAGAGAGAGGACCCTAAACTAAATATTATGTCACAATGAATCTAACCTAGATGATGAAATAATTGTATAGAATCACATGTGGTGTAACAAATTTATTTTACACCAATTAATTTGTTTTACCAATACATGTATGTCACACATTGTGTCTCAACTTCATGGAATGATCCATTTATACACACATGACTGAATTAACAGTTGGCAAGATTAAATGCTCTTACAGAGTATGGCACAAAAGAATTCAAATATCGACTCGTAAGACATCTGAGGCTCCTCAGTCTCTTTCCTGACCTCATAAACTGATACTAATGGTTCAGTGGGTGATCCCTATTTTGTAGTATACCATTGGCCTTGTTTACAACACAGACCACACACTTCTCTGCCAGATCAATTTCCCCCCCAAATATTTTACTTGCTTTGTTGGCAATCTTTTGCAGTTTATGCATATATATATCTTCCTTCCTGGGGTTCTTAAACCATACAACAGAACTGTACAGAATAACACTTTCAATGACTGATGTGTAAAACAGCTTCATGGTAATGTTCTATAACATTAAATGATCGGAGCTTTCTTGTGTCAGATCATTCACTTGTTCAACAAAATATCAAACTAGCTAACAAGCTTCTTCGTAACAACATATATATATACAATGTACAAGCCTGTTTTGTGTCATAAATTTTTAAGGTAAAGTGCATTCCGCATATCCTATTCACAATAAAGTACACTTGTACTTCCCAACTTGTCCAACATGATTAATTGCCTACTGCCAATTAAAGGTAGTATACACGATTGGCTTTTGCTGTAATTTTCAGAAATAAATGAATTTGGGGGTTAGTATTTTATAGCGTGCTGGCAAATACTGTATCACTGACCCGTTTAAAGTTTTGTGTGCACAGATGCTGGGAAAAACCGTAGTCTCCGTAGAGAGAAAAATTCTGTTCTAGTAGTCTGGTTCCCTGACCATACTTTAGACAAAACGGAGCAACTTTAGATGTCATGGAATTATCAGGTCGGGGAACTAGACTATTTCCAACGATTGCCGGCCGGCAATCGTTGGAAAACAATATAGATTTCCACTTTTCTTGAAAACGACAGCACACCAGGTGCCCTGATTTCACAGGATGCTTGGGACTGCTATTAACTTACAGTCTAGTAAGGTATTTTGTAATAATTCAGTAAAAAAAAATTGAGGATTACTAATCGTGTACACTACCTTGATAAAATGGATACTGACACATTACCAACATCACATTACACTGTTAATGACTTCAAAAATCAATCGGCATAAAGCATCTAATGGCATGAAAGCCTTCCCCCAAATTGTCAAATGCACATTATGGTGGATAGTGACATCGTCTATTAGTGTCTATTAAAATTTGCTTAGTGGACACAATGGGAGACACAGTAGGGTGGATTGGTGTGGCATTTGTAAAACAGAATGTATCAATCTCTTTTATCGGTACCGTCATGGAATTTGTTCCAGTGGCCTTTCATCATTAGTTCCCCCGTCCAAACTTTCAGGCACTCTACTCGCCTGGCTGTCTCATCACATCCTTTCACTCTTGTCGTTTCAAAGGCTAGTACTGTGAGATGTACTGTGAGATTCTCTTCGAGTTTTTCCCCTCGTACTGCCTCTCTTTGGAACTCCTTACCTGTAACCTGCTTCCCTTCTGCCTGTAATCTTTCACAATTCAAATGAAATGTGAATACATCTACATACCTTCTATCCTTGTAATTTTATCCCTGTATCCATGTCTTTTCTTGTCTTGTGTAGCCCATTGGACTATTGGTCTTGTGTGGGGTGATACCCATAAAAAAATAATACACATTAACCCTCCCTCTCTCGGTGCCAAAATTGAGCCAACTCCCCTACCTATCAAAACCTATCGAGTTTCAGGTTGAAACACAAGTTGTTGGAGAAGAAGGGCTTAGGTTATGATAGTTGTAACAGTGGGGGGGTTAATTTGGGTGTAACAATGTTGCGATACAACACTCATACCATGATACCAGGGTAAGGATCTAATACGTGTAGGTATTAAACACGATGTGTATCGTGAAAAACAACAGCAACAAAAGATGTCAATGTAGTTCTATAACTTCTGCTGAATGCTTTGAAAGATTAAGAGAGAGCAGACAAGACAACAAACAGAATATTCCCAGTTGTAACTCATGAGTCATGTACGTAGCTATTTCAACTTCAACAAAATCAAAATGTATATTTGCAGCCAGTGTGGCGCTTACGTGTACATACTGAATCACTCTCTACCATCACCCTAGGGGAGCCTGTCATTTTTTTATTATGGCGTTGACCTTTGCAGTTCTATAAACCATTTCGCATATACGTGTACAATGTATGGTAATAATAATAATAATTTATTTATTTATATTGCGCCAATTCCATACAATGTACACCGGCGCATATAACAAACATGAAACCATTAAAAAAAATAAAAATCTATTAAAAGACATTAATTAAAAGCTCATTGGTAAAATACAGATGAATAGCAATTATATTAAAACCCTAACCATCCCTAACCTGCCAAAATCAAACACCCCATTTGTGTTGAATTTTGTGTGATTGGGTACTGTAGAGCCTTGGCACCATCACTTTGCATGGGACTTGATGCCCTGATTTTGTCAAAGTACAAAGAATGTGCCATTAGTTTACTACACAAGTGTTGGAGTTTGTGTGGTTAGGGAAGGATTCTAGTAAAAAGCCTTGGGCTGTTAGGGTTAAAAGGACATGGAATAATCACTTAAACATTAAAATTGACCATAAATAAATAATGTACTGTATACGGGAATTCGCCGAACAAAATTAGAAGCCATTTTTGCTCTGGTGCCATGCTCGCGCACAGGTTGCCCGCGTTCTTTAATTTCAGTCGCGTGCGCATTTTGGCAAGTTATAAACACGCCGTTGGTCGAAGCTGCATCGAGCGTGTGCGTAAAATACGCACGCAAGCATTGTGCCACCACAGTAAATGCTTCTAATTTTTGTCGCCGGATTAGTCTATACATGTATATAATTTGCTTTGTCACTACTTTTCTGACATTTGTCAATAATCTCAAGTATCATGATTTTAAATTAGAACAGAGATGTTTTCTCTTTTGCCCTGTCCTGACGTAATAACATCCCTATAGAATGAGTATAACCAATTTAAAGTTAATGACAGTCAGGTTTGAATAACAGAAATTGTTTTAACATTAAAAAAATAACAGAAATAAAAATAATTTCAGTGATTTAAATCATGATTTAAATCATGATTTAAATCAATGATTTAAATTGAGTGATTTAAATCAAACAACCCTGGAAACCCACCTCCTGCAGCAATGAAGATATAGGTGAGACCGGTACATCTAATATTCCAGTGTGCCAAATGTCAATCTTCAGAAAAAAGGGGCTTCCAGTCACTAAACATTATTAAACCCTAACTACCCCAAGCCTTGCAAACTTCAACAGCAGGTTTTGTCAAGTTTTGATGGGTTCAGTACTGCAGGGCATTGGTACCATTACTTTTAATACACGGAGATACATGTACATGTACAATGTACATGTATGATGCCCCAATCTGTCTACACAGTGTTAGATTTTGACAGGTTAAGGAAGCTTCCTAGTAAAAATGCCTAGGGGGTTAGGATTAACTGCAAGTTCAGCCAGCAGAACTTACCTACATGCACTGTATGTACAATGTATGTATTACCTGTCACGAGTGATTCTCAGACAACCCTGTGGAATTTTGTGTGCTACTTTTTGTCTCAGATTTTGCACGGTCCTCGTCTTGTAATATCTTACAGGACTGTGCATCAGAACCGAGTACCCGACCGCTAATGTCAGGAACCGGTTCCAGATCATGGAATCGAGTACCTCTAACTGAAATAGCATATTACTTAGTGATATTCTGAGACAACGAAAACAAAAGTTTTTGAATGTTATTTGTGGGAAATTTTCAAAATGAAAACCAAGGCACATGGAAACACAAAACAGATTATGTTCATGACGCTTGCGAAAATGCAATTTACACCGTAAAGCTATAGAGCTCACTCTACCCTGGCACTTGCAACTTGCTGGATTGAAGCACCGATGTGGTAGTATTAACGTGCGGACCTTGTTGAACAATAGGAACAGTAATTTCCGAGAATTAATTTTTGGCTGTTTTGGAAACTTTTCCAAAACAGCCCTTGTTTTCGTTAAGATTTTTTTTTTTTTCTTTTTTTTTTTTGGCTGTTTTGGAAACTTTTCCAAAACAGCCCTTGTTTTCGTTAAGATTTTTTTTTTTTTCTTTTCAGACTTTTTGCCCATAGCATTTGTGCACGTTTTCTTTCTTACCGGCACTTTGGCTACTTTGGTACACCCGATTGCCTCTAAACTTGGCAGACACTTAGACCAACTGCTCAGAATGTATGCCGAACATTTACGTCATGATGACGTCATCACGTGATTTTTTATGAATTTTTGAAATTTGAAAATCGTAATATTCTATTTAATATATCTAGCGAACAAAACAAGATATTTTCAAAATTCCTTTTGTTATAGCTTTGGTATGTCTCAAAGATATGCACTAAAAGAAAAAAAAATGTGTGATGTCATGATGACATCATCAAAAATGTGCTTTTTTAAAACACATATAAGGATAGGTCCGATCGTCATGAAAATTGGTGGGTAGGTAGATACTGGCACTAGGATGCAAAATCCAAAATGACGTCATGATGACGTCATCACGTGATTTGTTATGAATTTTTGAAATTTTGAAAATCGTAACATTCTTTTAAATATATCTGGCAAACAAAACAAGATATTTTCAAAATTCTTTTTGTTATAGCTTTGGTAGGTCTCAAAGATATGCCCTAAAAAGGAAAAAATGTGTGACGTCATGATGACATCATCAAAAATGTCTTTTTTTAAAACACATATAAGGATAGGTCCGATCGTCATGAAAATTGGTGGGTATGTAGATACTGCCACCAGCATGCATAAGCCGAAGTGACGTCATGATGACGTCATCACGTGATTTGTTATGAATTTTTGAAATTTTGAAAATCGTAACATTCTTTTAAATATATCTCGCAAACAAAACAAGATATTTTCAAAATTCTTTTTGATACAGCTTTTGGTATGTCTCAAAGATATGCCCTAAAAAGCGAAAATTGTGTGACGTCATAATGACGTCATCAATTTTTTTTGTTAACGCATGTAAGGGTCGGTCTGATTAAAAAAATTTATACATTGAATTTTTCTCCACCTAATTCAACAATTTCGTGATCGTGGCTCACTCAAGTATTAAGAAATAACAGGCATCTGAAAATTGTGACCAAATTCAATATAACACAAAGGAATTCTGGGAAGGACAGAAACCATGGCTTTCATGTGGCATGCTGTCTATAAAGAGTTGATCTCTAGTCTTTTTTTCAAGTCGTTAGACAAGTCGTAGGCAGATATTTACACCAACTGCTCAGAATGTGCGCCGAACTTTTAGGTCATGATGACGTCATCACATGTCACGTGACGTCATCTTAAAGGGGCATTTTTGGAAACCATATATCTACAAAAGTACAAGTCACATTAAGTTAAAACGTGGTATTTAGTTATGCCAGCATGTGTTAGATGAAAATGTATGTGACGTCATGATGACGTCATCGGCTAATTTTCTATGATTTTTTCATTTTTGAAATTTCATTTAAATCACATAATTTTACACAAAAAAACAAAACAGCCCTGTGTTTGTCCACAAACACTGCACCATACATCTAGTTTTTTTTTTTTTTGCTTCTTTTTCAGACTTTTTGCCCATAGCATTTGTACACGTTTTCTTTCTACCAGGCACTTTTGCTACTTTGATGCAGCCGATTGCCTTTAAACTTAACAGACACTTAGACCAACTGCTCAGAATGCATGCCGAACTTTTACGTCATGATGACGTCATCACGTGATTTTTTATGAATTTTTGAAATTTGAAAATCGTAACATTCATTAAATTATATCTAGCGAACAAAACAAGATATTTTCAAAATTCTTTTTGTTATAGCTTTGGTATGTCTCAAAGATATGCCCTAAAAAGCGAAAATTGTTTGACGTCATGATGACGTCATCAAAAATATGTTTTTTTGTAAACGCATGTAAGGGTCAATTTGATTACAAAAATGTATACATTGAATTTTCCTGTACCCAATTCCAAAATTTCATGATCGTGGCTCACTCAAGTAAGAAATGACAGCCATTTCAAAATTTAGACCAAATTCAATATAACACAAAGGAATTCTGGGACGGGCAGATAACCATGGCTATTATGTGCTTGCTGTTTATAAAAGGGGTTGATTTCTAGTCTTTTTTCAAGTCGCTGAATTTTTGAAGTATTAAAATCGTAACATTCTTTTCAATATATCTAGCGAACAAAACAAGATATTTTAAAAATTCTTTTTGTTATAGCTTTGGTATGTCTCAAAGATATGCCCTAAAAGGCGAAAATTGTGTGACGTCATGATGACGTCATCAACAATATTTTTTTTTTTTTACGCATGTAAGGGTCAATCCGATTACAAAAATAAATACATTGAATTTTTCTGTACGTAATTCCAAAATTTCGTGATCGTGGCTCACTCAAGTAAGAAATAGGAGCCATTTCAAAATTTAGACCAAATTCAATATAACACAAAGGAATTCTGGGACGGGCAGATAACCATGGCTATTATGTGCTTGATGTTTATAAAAGGGGTTGATTTCTAGTCTTTTTTCAAGTCGCTGAATTTTTGAAGTATTAAAATCGTAACATTCTTTTCAATATATCTAGCGAACAAAACAAGATATTTTCAAAATTCTTTTTGTTATAGCTTTGGTATGTCTCAAAGATATGCCCTAAAAGGCGAAAATTGTGTGACGTCATGATGACGTCATCAACAATTCTTTTTTTTTTAACGCATGTAAGGGTCAATCCGATTACAAAAATGTATACATTGAATTTTTCTGTACGTAATTCCAAAATTTCATGGTCGTGGCTCACTCAAGTAAGAAATAGGAACCATTTCAAAATTTAGACCAAATTCAATATAACACAAAGGAATTCTGGGAAGGGCAGATAACCATGGCTTAAATGAGCATGCTGTTTATAAAAAGGGTTGATTTGTAGTCTTTTTTCAAGTCGCTGAATTTTAAATTTTTGGAATCGTAACATTCTTTTCAATATATCTAGCGAACAAAACAAGATATTTTCAAAATTCTTTTTGTTATAGCTTTGGTATGTCTCAAAGATATGCCCTAAAAAGCGAAAATTGTGTGACGTCATGATGACGTCATAAAAAAAAATCTTTTTTCAAGTCGCTAGAATATTGCCCATAGCATTTGTAAACTTTTTCTTTCTTACCGGCCACTTTGGATACTTTTAAACTTAGCAGACACTTACTCCAACTGCTCACAATGTGTGCCGAACATTTACGTCATGATGACATCATCACATGTCACGTGACGTAAAGGGGCATTTTTCGAAACCATATATCTACAAAAGTACAAGTCCGATTAAGTTGGAACGTAATATCTAGGTATGCCACCGGGTGTTATAGATGAACATTGACATGACGTTATGACCAAGTCATAACATGTCACGTGGTGTCATCTTAAAGGGGCACTCGCTAGATTATTGCCCATAGCATTTGTAAACATTTTCTTTCTTACCGGCCAGTTTGGCTACTTTTAAACTTGGCAGACACTTACCCCAACTGCTCAGAATGTGTGCCTAACTTTTACGTCATGATGACGTCATCACATGTCACGTGACGTCATCTTAAAGGGGCATTTTTCGAAGCCATATATCTACAAATGTACAAGTCCGATTCAGTTGAAACACACCATTTAGGTATGCCACCCGGTGTCATAGATGAAAATTGACATGACGTTATGTGATGTCACCTTAAAGGGGCATTCGCTAGGCTATTTCCCATAGCATTTGTACACGATTCCTTTTTTTAAACCAATCCTTCACACATCCAATAACAACATCTTCATCCCTCCGTCATTGTTAACTAACAAACAACTTTAAATATTGCATACACATTTGACATCCAAACTAACAATAAAAAAATTCGAAACAGCCCTGTGTTTGTCCACAAACACTTGCCTCTAGTTTTTTCTTTTTTTTGTTCTTCTTTTTCAGCCAAAATGCCCATAGCATTTGTACACGTTTTCTTTCTTACTGGCACTTTGGCTACTTTTATGGTGCCGATTGGCTTTAAACTTGGCAGACACTTAGACTAACTGCTCAGAATGTATGCCGAACATTTACGTCATGATGACGTCATCACGTGATTTTTTATGAATTTTTGAAATTTTGAAATCGTCAAATTCTTTTCAATATATCTAGCGAACAAAACAAGATATTTTCAAAATTCTTTTTGTTATAGCTTCGGTATGTCTCAAAGATATGCACTAAAAGGGACAAAAATGTGTGATGTCATGATGACGTCATCAAAAATGTGCTTTTTTAAAACACATATAAGGATAGGTCCGATCGTCATGCAAATTGGTGGGTAGGTAGATACTGTCACTGGGATGCTGAATCCAAAGTGACGTCATGATGACGTCATCACGTGATTTTTTATGAATTTTTCAAAATTTGAAAATCGTAACATTCTTTTCAATATATCTAGCGAACAAAACAAGATATTTTCAAAATTCTTTTTGTTATAGCTTTGGTATGTCTCAAAGATATGCCCTAAAAAGGAAAAAAATGTGTGACGTCATGATGACGTCATCAAAAATGTGCTTTTTAAAAACACATATAAGGATAGGCCCGATCGTCATGAAAATTGGTGGGTAGGTAGATACTGCCACCAGCATGCCAAATCTGAAATGACGTCATGATGACGTCATCATGTGATTTGTTATGAATTTTTGAAATTTTGAAATCGTAAAATTCTTTTAAATATATCTGGCAAACAAAACAAGATATTTTTAAAATTCTTTTTGTTATAGCTTTGGTAGGTCTCAAAGATATGCCCTGAAAGGAAAAAAATGTGTGACGTCATGATGACATCATCAAAAATGTGCTTTTTAAAAACACATATAAGGATAGGTCCGATCGTCATGAAAATTGGTGGGTAGGTAGATACTGTCACTAGCATGCAAAATCTGAAATGATGTCATGATGACGATGTCATGATGACGTAATCGGCATTTTTTTTAATGATTTTTGAAATTTTTGAAATTTCATTTTAATCACAAAATTTTACACCAAAAAACAAAACAGCCCTGTGTTTGTCCACAAACACTGTACCAGATGTCTAGTTGGGATTTGCTTTCTTTAACAGGTACCCGTGTTTTTTCAATAGGGTACCCGTGTTTTTTCAATAGGGTACCCGATTCCCGTACTACCCATAACTGCACACCCCTACAACAAACAATGTTATAATTTTTTTTATGAGATTCAGAGAATTTAGTTCAATAAGAGTCCATTCATTTTCTATTGTTTGTACTGCCTCAATGCAATGACATTGATCTTAAAACCCTTGCGTACGGTTGACACAAATACGTGCGGATTGAAAATTGCCACCTGGCCTGTTGACGTCTACATGTATGTGTGTCAATCTCTGCATTTTCAATCCATTATTGGGGTATTGTGTACGTTATGCTTGGCTGCACAAGCCTCTTGTTTCGTTTCGTTTGGCTCACAACCCGGCCTGGCGCCCCGGGTTCTCCCATGTAATGCCCGGTGGCAAGGGGTTAATTGGTAGAATTATGGCCAATCTATCAGTAGATCAAATTGATACATGTACATCAATAAATCAGTAGGTAATAGGTGCATTGTAAAGACCTACTCTAACCAAAATTGAATTTTCTAAAAAAATTGTTATCTTGATTATGAATAACAAGAAAGCAAATTCGTGCTAAATATTGTTATTTTCTATCCATCATTATTAATTAATGGAGAAAGAAAGATGCTAATTAAATATTCAAAATTTCACGCTTACTCCCAAGTTCTCCTGCTGCCTTCGAGGGCGATTCGCGGCGCGCTGACGTCATGGCGTGTAGTCATCGCCGCTATTTTAGCAAAGTAGCATGGCCATGCATAGGTAACGTTCCTTAGGCTTGGTATTGTATCAAAATGAAGATTATTGATCAAAACGTATTTAGGAGGCCTCAAAATAATCGTGGGTGGCTGCATCCGAACTACACGCCATGACGTCACGTGCAAAAATGCATAACGTATGACATGCAAATAAGGGACGTGACGCACGCTTTTTTGGACGATAGGATTTTCAAAAGTGAGCAAATTCGCATTTTTTTCTCCAATAATAAAGGACAGTACAACATTTTTTTTGAGTATTACTCTCTTTATTGACATCATATCTATAGACTGAGACAACAATTTCAAATTTTTTTCAAAGCGTTCTACTAGGTCTTTAATGTAAAAAAGTTGACTATTCAAATAGTTCCATTTCTTTTTCATTCCTCTGAAATAAACAACTTAAATAATGTGGCATTTCCAATCATACCTTGTACACACTAACAACAATTTGCTGTTCGATAGAGTTTCTACGTGTATGCTCTCAATTTCAGGTTTTTGGGTCGTGGGGAGTTAATCAATATACTGCCCATATGCCCGGTATTTTAATTATCATGTAGTGTCGTAGCGATGTTTACGCAGTGGGCTGCTCTTGCAGATGGAGCTATTTCTGCAATTAGGGCAGGCGAGGTTCTGTTACTCAGTCGAGGACAAATCTATTTGTGAATTGTCTTGGAGACCCTGGTTAACAATACACACGCCCCTGCAGGGACACAATTTGCTACATGGATATGGATCAATTGGGAAACGGGTGTAAGAAACGGCTGTATGGCGACTGCAGTCGAAGAATCTTTCATCTATAGAGGGCGATATAATTGTTTTACATCACATAATTGAGTGAAGGTAAGCCTTCTCTGGTACATGTGGTATGGCTTATGGACACACACACACACACACACGTCCGCGTTTTTGCATCCCTGTGGAGACATGGCATTGTTCTCCCCTTTGTCCCTGTACTTAAGCAAACCCCCATAGACTTTGTACACAAAATTCCTTGTGGAGCAAACCTAACCCATAGAATTGCCCTGTGGAGACCTATTGAGTCCCTTTGTTCGCATTGTGTTCATGTCTCCACAGGGTACGGAATATCTCTCCACACACACACACACGTAGTCGTACTTCCCCAATACGTCCGAGGACAATGCTTTGTGTTTCCTATTGTTCCTTTAATATAACCAACCCCCATAGACTAAGCACGTATCCTTACGTTCGAGGACCGATTTCAACAAAAGACTCTACGTTCGAGGACTGAAAGGTTTCTTTGTGTTTCCTTTCTTCTCTTGTCCTCGGAGATATATACAGTGCATGTACACACAGTCATGTAAATGGGTGCAATCGTGGACCTCCCATTGTTCCTCTTTTGTTTATACTCTTAACTTTTTCGGAAGGCCTCCCATTGGTTTTGTACACGATTTTCAATCGTGGACGTTAGGTCAAACATGGACCCTATTGTCCTCTTTGTTAAAGGTCCACGATTTGAATAGCTATACAAACTCACACACCCACAAGTGTGTAAACGCATGCAATCGGGGACCTCCTATTGTCCTATTGTTAATAACCTTTTGGCAAGGGCCCTCATTGGTTTTGTACACGATTTTCAAACGGAGACCTTTCTCAATCGGGGACCGGCACCCTATTGTCAGAGATGTATTCGAGTCCATCACAAGTCCATCACAAGTCTCTGCAAGTCCCTGCAAGTCCCTGCAAGTCCCTGCAAGTCCCTGCAAGTCCCTGCAAGTCCCTGCAAGTCCCTGCAAGTCCCTGCGAGTCCCTGCAAGTCCCTGCGAGTCCCTGCGAGTCCCTGCGAGTCCCTGCGAGTCCCTGCGAGTCCCTGCAAGTCCCTGCAAGTCCCCGCAAGTCCCCGCAAGTCCATCACAAGCCCTCCAGTCCTAATCCCAACCACAAGCTATTCAAATGAGCTTTGACAAAGGCATTTCTTTGTCAAAGCTTGTCCAGCTTGGTTCCTCCAGTTAGGGTGTTTGAGCATGAAACTTTCCACCTGTTCGGTTCCCACCAATATACATTTGTACTCTAGCTAGTACCTACATAGATGTACATTGTACAATGTAGAACGAAAAGTTACATGTATGCCAATAGCTTTTTCCCTCATTCTGTATCTCTATGGAATTCTTTGCCTGGTGCATGTTTCCCTTCATCTTACAATCTTTCCTGGTTCAAGAGGAATATTAATTCCTACCTCTTGTATCTTTGATTCTTTTTCCTTTTGTAGCTCCATGCTTTGATTGGCTTATTTTAGCCTTGTTTGGGGCAAACTTGCAAAGAAAAAATATAAGTTTGTGAGTTTCGGACAACTTTTCTAACATGAAGCACAGGCAGGAAATAATCAAACCAGCATGGAGCATTCTATATGGGGGATACAGAAATAACGGGGGTAAACTTTTGAAGAAATATTCTGTGCAGAATTTTTTTTTTTAGAAATTCAAAAGCCCACTGGGCTACTGAAAAAAATGTCCTGGCCGGGGTGGTAGAAAATAAAATCGGGTTTAAAACCACAGTGAGGTCTGCACCCTTTTAGACTTTTTCCCCTGCCCATTGTGTTAAGAGATCACTGCCTAGTGTACATCATACATGGACCCAAAAATTATCTTAATTCCAGTATAATTTATCGGGGAGACATACTACCAGAACTGTAAGGTTTTCACAAACCTTACAGAGAGACGCATATAAACTGCTGTGGGAGAAATTTTCCAAATATTTTCAGGAGCCCTAACTCTCTTGCCCCAACATTTCATATGCATTATCTTGACATGTACATGTAGGTTGTAGGTTAAATTTCTTGAAATGTCACTTGAAATGGTGAAATTTTACGGAAAAAAAGCTTACCAAGACCACAGGTTTCACCACTCCAGTGTTTGACATTGTTTGTTGTCGACAGAGAGCGCCTTAACACCATTGATTAGTGGCCACTCCTTGGGATTTTTCCCAAGATCTTGTGAATTTTGGTGGAAGAATATGGATTGCACATGCACAAAGTGCCTAATCCAGCGCTCTGATCTGTTAAATGCATTGTCCAGTGTTTGCCATTGTCTTGGGAATTCTTGGGAATTTTACTGGAGGAATCTTGGGAATTTCAAATTTGATGAGTGGAGTTAAGGCGCCCTCTGTGACCAATCCTATTTACAAAAATTGGGCTTATTTTACAAGAGGGCGCTATATAACAAATCCAGTGAGCTTACCGCCCGACGGTTGAAAACGAGTGCCGTTTTTCTCTCGTTTTTTCGGCATCCAAGAACACAAAACTTTGAACAGGTCAGTGGAATGATATTTCCTATAAAATACTAACCCCCAAATCTGCCCATTTCTGAAAATTGCAACAATGACCAATCATGTACACTACATTTAACCCTCCCTCTCTCCGTGCCAAAATGGAGCCAACTACCCTACCTATCAAAACCTATCGAGTTTCAGGTTGAAACACACAAGCTGTTGGAGAGGAAGGTTTTAGGTTTTTTGGTTCTAATAGTTAACAGTAGTTTTTAAAGGACTTGAAGCACATTTGAAATCGCCGAATTTAAAAATCCAGTTGACAGGGACACCACACAGAAAAAAAAAAAATGTGAACAATTAAAATCGAGGGCAAAACCCGCAAGCTCGGATCTAGTCGGAACTTGTCTAGCCTTGGACTTGGTTTACACAAAGATCGTAGAAGAGACTCCGCGACCCGTTCCAACCAAACGTATCCCAGTCACGGTTTCCCGCATCAACCACTAAACCATGGAATTATGAACTTATCCCAGGCTCTTCCCAGCCGACGGCAAATCCCGGCCCACCCACCCACCCACCACGCGCATTTTTTTTCAATAGGCTTTCGGACTTCATTTTCCTTCACCAAAAACATTTTCCAAACAAATTAGAAAAAGAATTATTTTGAAAGCTTGATTTTCAGAAGAAAGAAATGGACCAAAGCAAACCTCAGAATCCAGGTTACGTTTACGAGACCTTTACGAATGTCGAGCGCAATTTGAGTCCCGGGCGCGAGTTTAAACTTGCGTGCGCTAGTTTAAACTCGCGCACGGGTTTTAATTTCCTTGCTGCAAACTGTGCGCGCAAGTTTAAACTTGCGCACTGCAAATCAGTCGCCTTTGACATGAACTGCACGTTGCATTGCATTCCATGTGATGAACAATGCCTTGAATTGAAATCGAGTTTTGGTGGCAAATGGCGGCGGTAGTCAACTTCAAGTTGTTTTCCGAGTTTTGCGACTCAAAATTTCCGATTGGAGGGGTCACCACAAGTTCCACAATACGAAGGGAAAAGGGTAACTCTATTGTTAAATATCTGAAGCGGGTGAATGAAGAGCAGCCATCTAAATCGGTCACAAAGTTAAATAATTATAAGGTCACAGTAAAATAGAAACACACACACATAAACCCAATCAGGAGGCCACCCCACCTCACCCCTTTAAATTTTGTAAGGGATTACCTAGTGACTAGTTTGTATCTCTAAAAGAAAAAGTATCAACAAAATATAAACATCAATATTTGCGTTGTGAAAATTATCAGACAACGCAAGTACAATCCTGACAAGGATGGTGAAACTGCGAGCGCAATTTGAGTCCTGTGAACTGTGAACTAAAATATTCCCGAAGCCCCCTCCCCTCCCGACCCCCCTCACCCTCCCCTGGCTGAATTGGCCTACCACAAATATTGCAAGATACTACATATGTGACCGGCTCTGCAAAAAGGGGTATTATGTCGCACTATGTGAAAACACACACAGGGCAGTTCTATGTAAAGCGGGTGAACAAATCTTCACGTAAGTGATTCTTTTTGTTTTTGGTTTGTTGGCTTCTGTTATATCTATATTTTCAGAATTTATTTTAAGAAACACAAATATTGGTGAATTAAGATGAAAAAATAAATGTTGATAAAAATTACTTCTATGTTATTTCTTTGCACTTTTTGTGTTTAAAGGCCTATATCTCTAAACGCATTTCCGTTAAATTGGGAAAATAGAAGTATACAATTGTCAAGATATCTCGAGAACACAAAATGCCACAGGGGTCAAACCTACACCAAATTAAAGCTTAGGATGTGACAAATTCAACCATGTATATAACTCATTTTTCAAATTTTGCGACATAATAGCCCTTTTTGCAGAGCTGGTCACATATTTAAAACGTAATTACAATATATGTATACATACATTTTACATGTATTCCCTTAGTTTTGTAAGGTTTTAATATGAAGGAAAAGAACCAAATGCCAACGTTATGAAAATGTTGCAACATATATGCATATTAAAACCCTAACCCTCCAAGGTATTTTGGCTAGAAACCCTGCCAGACGCATCAGATTGCATACTTTGTCACATTGACTTGTGTGCAGAGTGCAGCAAGGTCAAGCTGTCACCACAGATGCACTGTGCTGTGTCTGGCAGGGTTAGGGTTAAATGACAGCAAAATTGGCCAAAGGTTCAAGTTTGTGCGATCGATTTCCTTTGCTTAAGTTTAAACTTGCGCAAGGTTCTCAATTTGCGATCGCCCTTGCGCCAATTGTAACGTGCACGCGCAAATTTGAATGGTGCAGTGAAATTTGCGTGCTTCGAAAATCCGAAATCCTGAGTTGACCTGGGACCGAGTTGACCTGGGACCGAGTTGACCTGGGACCGAGTTGACCTGGGACCGAGTTGACCTGGGACCGAGTTGACCTGGGACCGAGTTGACCTGGGACCGAGTTGACCTGCACACTAGCGCTGTGGGTTGACTTGGTTGAATAGTTTTTAATTAAAAACACACTCATGAATCAATCAACACATTGCACAAGTTCATCATACCTGATTAGGGTCGACGCCTTTATCGATACTGAGCAGCATTATTCATTACATTTTCCACAAACGCTGGTTTTCTTCGATATTTACGATAAAGTCGTCGAACATCTCGAAATCCAAACACTCCTGATCCTCATCAGCAGATCCTTATTCACTCGACACGCGCGCACAATCTGATCTGTATGCCAACGTACATACGGCGCTCTGCTATCTTTGGTTATGCCCCAAGTACACGTTGCAACAACTTAACGCATCAATCTGCTGAAGGACAATAAACAACGTTTTTGATTGGACTTTGTGAAGCAGATCTCCTCCAATGGTCCAATCAAATTCGGTGGCACAATAATCTGGGCTGAAACGTCTGTGCGTGAGAACGTGCAGTTGGAAACAGGCACAATTCTGCAACCAGGAAGTGCATGCAAAATCTCATGTTTATTTCGTCGAATTCGCCGTCAAAAGCTGTGTCAAAATGTCTCGAATGCGACAGGCACCTCAATCAACAGTCCAGCAACAAATCCAGGAGGATTGGGCCAACAGAGAATACATCGAAGTCATCACAACAAACATCAAGAAAATTGCTGATTTTCTCAATTCCTTTGGTAAAATCTTTTGGGCGACAGTAGTGTATGGAGGAAGAAAATGTAATTCCTTACCTACTCAATTTAAAACAGTTGTTTGTTGTGTTTCCTTCCTCCATGATTTAATTAACTTCAAGTTTAAGGTGTTTGTGTAGCTTAGGACACCTCTACAACATAGTAATTTTTTAGCTCTTAGTCTTATCTTAAACAGTTTTTATCATTCCAAAATTGAATTTGCAACTACAGTGAGTGCGACAGTTCCGGATCACTTTTTGTACAAACCGCTGTACGCCTGCTGGTGTTCGGAGTTTCTGTGTCCGAGTGACATCACTTTGTAGTAAAATACCTCCTCTTTATCTTAAAACCAAACATGTCCACATAGATTCACTTTAAAGGGAATTAAATCTCAGTTTTTGTACAGGATTAAATCGACAGTTCCGGATCGTTTGCGACAGTTCCGGATCACGCGTATGCTGACCACCTTTCACGTGTGCACCTTTGTGCGTGTGCTACGCTTCCAGCAGCCTGCATTTGGCCTGAGAGTCTGTGCGTCCTAAACATTACTCAATAATCACCAGCTTAAAAAAAAAAAAAAAAAAAGCAGACTCGCCGGAAAAAGGCAAAAAAATACATTGTTGGCCTTGGATTTAACCCCTGTACGGATGACGCCTGTGGGCGCAAAAAAAACTGTCACCAGGCCGGATGACGCCACTGGCCGCTGTTTGTGCAGTTTCAATCCATTGTTGGATTATTGTTTATGATACACTTGACTGCACAAACACATTGTAGCGGTTCGATTTGGCTGCCAGAACCGCCGCGACACCCCGACGTCTCCCATAAAATACCGTGCCCAAGGGGTTTTAATAAGCATCTCATGCAAGAGTTATTACGACTGTACAGTACGAAAAAAATCGGTGGTGATCCGGAACTGTCTTAAACGTGCATGAAAATCTTTCGGCGAAAACGGCAAGTCAGTAAATTCACTTGCCAAAATATTTTAATCTGTGACATATGAGATTATTTTCTATCAAGAAAACTTAATAAAGTAAAAAAACGATGAATGTTGACTACATGCCGGGGGAAACAAGAATTTTGACTGGCATTTCACATCTGAAGAGGCCAACTACGAGATAATTACAAATTTTGACGAACTGCATTATGGGTAACAGTGAAGCGATTTTTAAAATTTCTTTTTTCGACTATTGCAAAATGATGGACATTAAAATTTGTGAGAAAAAAATCGGAACTGTCAATGATCCGGAACTGTCGCACTGACTGTACCTAGTCCCTACTTTTTAACATTGGATGGAGGCGGTCGGACATCCGGGAACTTCGCTTGAACTTTGTACAGAGATCAATGCTTGCTGTGTAGTGCGAAGGGGAAAACAAACACATCGAGGGCCGTGTAATTAATAGCGGTCGTGCTATTTAGCGTCAACAAACACAACCAGTGTCAACAAATTATAGGTGTACTTTCCAGCTTCCAAATCTATGTCACCCAATTTTTATGACTCTCAGGGAACTTGTTTTGTAAGAAAATGAAGGAATATGACCTTCGAAACACCATACGAAATCCAAAAAAATGTGCAATCCCCTCATACTTTTGCCACTCCCCTATCAAAAATGGAGTGGTCCAGCACAAACAAGATGGCAGCCAGTGAGGCTGCACAAAACGGCACCTTCGCAAGATAAGTTTTCGCATATTATTTCACACATTTACAAGCTTTTGATGAACTCTGTTAATATACTTAATATGACTGTTTTGGAAATATATGAGTTTGTGAAATAATTGTTTACGACAAAACTTTTGTATTTAATTTGTTGACGCTTTGTTGACGCTAAATAGCATGACCCATTAATAGGACGAATGGGAAGATGTGACGTCATGCAGACCGCTCTCCATGATCTGGTGATAGTACATGTACTAGATAGACCCAAGGCAATTGCCTGCCACAGACCTTCAGGCAATTAAAGAAGTCTGAAGACCCAACAAAAACATCAGATTTCACCCTTAAAAAGCCACCAAAATACTAGATACGCCACCTGAGATACAAGTAGAGTTTGATGATTAGAATGGAGGTTCTAGGGTTTACTTAGGATCTGGATGAAAAGTAAAAAGGTTACTGAATTTTTCACTAGCTCACCGGGCAACCAAGGAAGCAAGTTTGGGTAAGCACGGAGCAATTTTCACTAGAATTTGGGGCTTATGCAATAAGATTAACGTAGTCAAGCCTGTCCCATTTTATGCACCACAGATACATCGTGTCGATCCAGATTAGCCATGCTGAATGAGAAATTGACGTCACTGGAGAGGCAGATTGAGTACCTTGAAGCAAGAGTAAGTCCCACAGGCTTGACGGATTTCTCACTTTTTCATTAAAAGCCCCTAATTGCTTAGCTGACTAAAATGTATGGAAAAGCATTGGCTGAATTGACAACACAGTTGCATTATTGTTCATACTTTGTGGGATTCAACATGTATACGAAACAAAAAACTCGTGAAAGTTTTTTTTTTTTATGGAAGTTGCCCAATACAAGGCTAAAAGCCACTCTAGGTAAAGGGCTACAACAGAGATGGTGGGGGTTTCCGAAACTTTCCGTCCAACTTCTAAAACAAAAACGTCCTTGGTTTCTCTCAATTAAAAATCTGAGTCAGGGAGACCAGTGTATAATGCATGATCACACTACCAAAATAACAATGAATTACGTATTGCAAAAATCTCATAAATTGACATGCATTTATTTAATTTGTTCTTGATATGAACCAAGGATTTTTTTAAAGAAGAGAACTTTAATAACCATTAATAACCCTCCTGTGCACCTGGCAAAAATCAACCCAGTTGTTGTACAGATCAAAACCTATCAAATGACAGATTGAAACACACACAAACTGTGAGAGTTGGTGTTTAGAGTTTTTGATAGGCTGTGATAGTTATAAGTATAGGAGGGTTATTAAGTTCTAGCCAAGAGCCCATTGAGAAAGAAGGAAATATTAGTTTTTGTTGTTGCACAAAAACCTGAAATAATCTCTCTGGGGAAAATGATCAAGGAGGGACAGACGACCCACATCGTCCCTGGCAAAATTCAAACTGGCATCAACGGAGTTGGAAGGTGAGGAAAGTATCTCTGAAGTTGGGAACAGACATTCAGCAGAATTAACCCTAACTCCCAAGGGTGTGTGGAAATCATATTAAAATTGGACGATTGAGGACTTAGAGTTTATCCATGTTCAGCATTATGCCAGCTAGCCATTTTTGCTTCATTGGCTTTTCCGAAATCCTTCGGAAAAGGCTTTGTTTTTGTTCTGATTTTTTTTTTTTTTCTTCTTCTTCTTCTTCTTCTTCTTCTTTTAGTTCTGACCAAAATCCCATAGACTTTGTACACGAATTTTGTCGGCGGCACTTTAGGTCTTAAAAAACCTCAGAACCTAACCAAACTTACCTCAAACGTAGACCCTAAGCTGAAATTGTATGTCGTAGAGTGACGTCATGATGACGTCATCACGTGTCACGTGACGTCATCCTAAATGTGCGTTTTTCAAGGGCCCATATCTAGAGAACAGTATATCCAATTTCCTTCAAACCTGGTATGTTGGTAGGCTAGCTCGTGTTATAGATGAAAATTGACGTGACGTCATGATGACGTCATCATGCGATTTTATAGTAATTTTTAAGTTTTTGAACTTTAAAGTTTCTTAAAGCCATATCTCACCAACAGAACATGCTAAATTCAAAATTCTTTTTGTAATAGCTCTGTTAGCTCCTATATTCTTTCACATAATTGTGAAAAATGTGTGACGTCATCATGACGTCATCAAAAATATGCTTTTTTGAAACACATAAGGGTAGGGACGATCGTCATAAAAATTAGTGTGCAGGTAGATAATGCTACTAGGATGTTAAATCCGAGGTGACGTCGAGGTGACGTCATGATGACGTCATCGGCTGATTTTCTATGAATTTTTAGTTCTATCCCAAATCCCATAGACTTTGTACACGAATTTTGTACGGGACACTTTGGTCACTAAACAACATCAGATTTTAATCAAACTTAACACAAACAGAGACCCTAAGCTGAAAACGTATGCCAAAACGTGACGTCATGATGACGTCATCACGTGTCATGTGACGTCATCTTAAAGGTGCATTTTGGAAGGGCCCATATCTAGAGAACGGTACGTCCGATTGCCTTCAAACCAGGTATGTTGGTATGGTAGCTCGTGTTATAGATGAAAATTGAGGTGACGTCATGATGACGTCATCATACGATTTTACAGTAATATTAAAGTTTTTGAACTTCAAAGTTTCCTAAAGCCATATCTCATCAACAGAACACGCTAAATTCAAAATTCTTTTTGTAATAGCTTTGTTAGCTCCTATATTCTTTCACATAAATGTGAAAAATGTGTGACGTCATCATGACGTCATCAAAAATATGCTTTTTTGAAACACATATAAGGGTAGGGACGATCGTCATAAAAATTAGTGTGCAGGTAGATAGTGATACTAGCATGTTAAATCCGAGGTGACGTCATGATGACGTCATCGGCTGATTTTCTATGATTATTTTAGTTCTATCCCAAATCCCATAGACTTTGTACACGAATTTTGTACGGGACACTTTGGTCACTAAACAACATCAGATCTTAATCAGGCTTAACACAAACAGAGACCCTAAGCTGAAAATGTATGCCGAAACGTGACGTCATGATGATGTCATCACGTGTCATGTGACGTCATCTTAAAGGTGCATTTTTCAAGGGCCCATATCTAGAGAACGGTACGTCCGATTGCCTTCAAACCAGGTATGTTGGTATGGTAGCGCGGGTTATAGATGAAAATTGAGGTGACGTCATGATGACGTCATCATACGATTTTACAGTAATATTAAAGTTTTTGAACTTCAAAGTTTCCTAAAGCCATATCTCATCAACAGAACACGCTAAATTCAAAATTCTTTTTGTAATAGCTTTGTTAGCTCCTATATTCTTTCACATAAATGTGAAAAATGTGTGACGTCATCATGACGTCATCAAAAATATGCTTTTTTGAAACACATATAAGGGTAGGGACGATCGTCATGAAAATTAGTGTGCAGGTAGATAGTGATACTAGCATGTCAAATCCGAGGTGACGTCATGATGACGTCATCGGCTGATTTTCTATGATTATTTTAGTTCTATCCCAAATCCCATAGACTTTGTACACGAATTTTGTACGGGACACTTTGGTCACTAAACAACATCAGATCTTAATCAGGCTTAACACAAACAGAGACCCTAAGCTGAAAATGTATGCCGAAACGTGACGTCATCTTAAAGGTGCATTTTTCAAGGGCCCATATCTAGAGAACGGTAGGTCCGATTGCCTTCAAACCAGGTATGTTGGTATGATAGCTCGTGTTATAGATGAAAATTGAGGTGACGTCATGATGACGTCATCATACGATTTTACAGTAATATTAAAGTTTTTGAACTTCAAAGTTTCCTAAAGCCATATCTCATCAACAGAACACGCTAAATTCAAAATTCTTTTTGTAATAGCTTTGTTAGCTCCTATATTCTTTCACATAAATGTGAAAAATGTGTGACGTCATCATGACGTCATCAAAAATATGCTTTTTTGAAACACATATAAGGGTAGGGACGATCGTCATAAAAATTAGTGTGCAGGTAGATAGTGATACTAGCATGTTAAATCCGAGGTGACGTCATAATGACGTCATCGGCTGATTTTCTATGATTATTGGCTTTTCCGACACTCCGTCGGAAAAGGCCTTGTTTTTGTTCTGATTTTTTTTTTTTTTCTTCTTCTTCTTCTTCTTCTTCTTTTAGTTCTGACCAAAATCCCATAGACTTTGTACACGAATTTTCTGCGCGGCACTTTAGGTCTTAAAAAACCTCAGATCTTAACCAAACTTACCTCAAACATGGACCCTAAGCTGAAATTGTATGCCGAAGAGTGACGTCATGATGACGTCATCACGTGTCACGTGACGTCATCTAAAAGGTGCGTTTTCCAATGGCCCATATCTAGAGAACGGTAGGTCCGATTTCCTTCAAACCTGATATGTTGGTAGGCTAGCTCGTGTTATAGATAAAATTTGAGGTGACGTCAAGATGACGTCATCATATGATTTTATATACATTTTTAAGTTTTTGAACTTCAAAGTTTCTTAAAGCCATATCTCACCAACAGAACATGCTAAATTCAAAATTCTTTTTGTAATAGCTTTGTTAGCTCCTATATTCTTTCACATACATTTGAAAAATGTGTGACGTCATCATGACGTCATCAAAAATGTGCATTTCTGAAACACACATAAGGGTACGTCCGATCGTCATAAAAATTAGTGGGTAGGTAGATAGTGCTACTAGCATGTAAAATCCGAGGTGACGTCATGATGACGTCATCGGCTGATTTTCTGTGAATTGTTTAGTTCTATCCCAAATCCCATAGACTTTGTACACGAATTTTGTAAGTGGCACTTTGGTCACTAAACAACCTCGGATCTTAATTAAACTTAACACAAACATAGACCCTGAGCTGAAAATGTAAGCCGAAACGTGACGTCATGATGACTTCATCACGTGTCATGTGACGTCATCTTAAATGTGCGTTTTCCAAGGGCCCATATCTAGAGAACGGTAGGTCCGATTTCCTTCAAACCTGATATGTTGGTAGGCTAGCTCGTGTTATAGATAAAATTTGAGGTGACGTCAAGATGACGACGTCATATGATTTTATATTAATTTTTAAGTTTTTGAACTTCAAAGTTTCTTAAAGCCATATCTCACCAACAGAACATGCTAAATTCAAAATTCTTTTTGTAATAGCTTTGTTAGCTCCTATATTCTTTCACATAAGTTTTAAAAATGTGTGACGTCATCATGACGTCATCAAAAATGTGCTTTTTTGAAACACATATAAGGGTACGTCCGATCGTCATACAAATTGGTGGGTAGGTAGATAGTGCCACTAGCATGTAAAATCCAAAGTGACGTCATGATGACGTCATCGTGTGTCATGTAACATGAACTTAAAGGTCAAGTATGGAGTACGAAATGTGAATCATAAAATAATCTCAGATCTTAAACATAGCAAAGACATAGACCTTCTGATAATTTATGTTGAAGAAAAAAAGAAAACGGAAAAGCCATGCGTATGTTTACAACAGACGCAAAATTTTCGGCTTTTCCGCTACAGCAGCAAAGCCTTGGTTTTTGTTCTGTTCGCGCGATTGTGTAGTTTAGTACACTTTCGCCCAGGCATGAACACAATCTACTTGAAAATTGTTCGTTTTGCCACATTCAGAACAAAGGGCCACGTCCAAGAACATCTCCAGGTTTTTTTTTGAATGAAATCGTTAGCTCAGAGGTCAAAAACACATGATTGCACAATACCCAGCTTCACACGGATATATAACTGGTGGGAGAGTAGGAGCTGGTTCGAAATTGACCGAGCCAAAACATGACACAACGGGTGGAAAATCATATTTTCCGCCTTAAAAAACCTTTCCAAATCACAAAAGCACGTGTCATTGGGATTCAGAGAAGTCTACTTTAGTGACAAAAAAGGCTTTTGGAATAATCAAATACTCCAGGAGCTAACATGAACACAATTAATACACAAATCCTAAACTACACAATACCCACTTTTTTGGTTTCTTCTTAAACACGAATTTTGTCTACGGCACTTTAGTCACTAAACAACATCAGATCTTATTCAAACTTAATACAAACATAGACCCTAATCTGAAATTGTGTGCCGAAAAGTGACATCATGATGACGTCATTATGTGTCACGTGATGTCATCTTAAAGGCGCATTTTTCAAGGCCCATATCAAGAGAACCGTAAGTCCAATTGCATTCAAACCTGGTATGTTGCTAGACAAGTACGTTATAAATAAAAATTGAGGTGACGTCATAATGACGTCATCATATGATTTTTATAGTAATTTCAAAGTTTTAACATTAAAGATTCTTAAAACCATATCTCATCAACAGAACATATGTTAAATTCAAAATTCTTTTTGTAATAGCTTTGTTAGCTCGTACATTCTTTTATATAAATGCGAAAAATTTCTGAGGTCATAATGACGTCATGAAAGGCATGATTTCTTGAAAGACATATAAGGGTAGACCATGTCTAATCGTCATGAAACTTGGTGGTTAGGTAGATTTGTCACTAGTTTACAAAATTCGAAATAACATCATAAGAACATATGGAAAAGCCCTATGTTCTTAAAAACATAGACCTCTAGTTTTTGTTTTCTTCTCTTTTCACCAGGTCACAAAAGGAGAAACCTTGACCTGAGGACGTACACGACGATGGAAGCTCAGTTGTATAGAACAAAAAAACTTTTTGCTAATTGTAGTCCAGAACAAAAGCAACGCCATTGTCTTCTGTCCGTTGGCCTTCAGCGACGGTCATCTTGGGTTTTCATGCATGCAAATTTACTGACCAAGAAGGCAGCAACTTCACTGACCAAGTAGATGGGTACACATGATGTAGTGCCTCTTTCTTATATTGACTCGCCATTTCCTTTAGAAATGAGTCAGAAAAATGGCTTGTGAACGAAAGATCTTAAGGCCAGTAACATTATTTTCTAGTCTAATTTGTTAAAGGGACCCGGGGAGGGGGGGGGGGGGGGGGTGCACTGCAATCTCCACTCTTCACTCTTCAGTGAGTGGCACCCAGGGGTTGGGGGTACAAGCCCCTTTTATTAGTTATACATGTATCTGGTCACGTGGGTGTGAAAGGTCTATTAACCCCTTGAGTATGGTTATCGTAGTGAGGCGTCGGGGTGGCCTGTGCAGCCAAGCGAAACGGCCACAATGTACTTGTGCAGTCAAGCGTAACATACACAATAATCCAACAATCGATTGAAACGGCAAATGTCATCATCCGGCCTGGTGCCACTGTTTTTTTGCACCATTTGGCGTCATCCGTACGCAAGGGGTTAAGTACTGCTCTAAGGCATCAGGTGCCAAGCTCCTTAGTTTGGGAAACACAGAAAGTGAAGGAAAAATCCATCGCCAGCGATGTATAACATTTTGTGCTTAAAAGCAATATACAACATTTGCAAACATCCCCTCCCCCCCCAAAAAAAATACCTTAATTACTCGATTGTAAGTAAGTAAATAATAATCTCAAGCACCATGTGAAATCGTGGCACGTGGTGTACTGTCATTTTTGTATCAATTTCCAGCAATGGTCTGCCGACCATCGTTTCAAAAATAACTGTTCCCCGACCTGATAATTTCTATAAATTGCTCCGTTTTATCTGAAGTAGGGTCAGGGAACCAGACTACAAGAACAGCATTGCTTTCTCTCTTTTCCCCAGCATCTAAATGCACACAAAACTTTAAACTGGTCAAATTTAGAATTTGCAAAAAACAAATAACCCCTAAATCTGAAAATTACAGCAAAAGCAAATGTTGTATACTGCCTTTAATATTTTGCACTTGTGTTCACCTATATTGTGCTGAACTCAAATTTTGTATTAAAAACAAAATTATGAAATAGGTCAACTTAAAGGGTAACTTAGAGGGCAGGGCTGTAGTCGAGTCCCTGCAAGTCCTTTTGCAAGTCCAGTCACAAGTAACTTGATGAACAATGACAAAGGAATGCATTTGTCAAAGCTCATTTGAATAGCTTGTGATTGGAATTAGGACTGGAGGGTTTGTGATGGACTCGACTACACAGCCCTGTTAGAGGGACCAGTTTTATACAGGCAGGTGAGCGTTGGATCATGCCCGGTACTTGACGGGGGGCCGGTGAACTGTAAGCCAGAATATATGTACATCTGTAAATTTCTTCTGTACAAAAAAATATTAGGGAAGCCAGCAGATTTTTTTTATTTTTTTTTACTCGGTATACTGGTGTACGAAAATGGAAAACTTGCTGAATGATATTGCAAACACGCTGTATCTTCTGAAGCAGGGTTCTTTTTTTAATTTAAAATGGGGAGGAGGGAAAACCTTATGTTAACCCCTCTATTTATGGAAATTCTCAGCCCAAGAAAAATCATTGATCAGACAAGTGTTCATTTGGTCAGAAACATTTTCAGGTTTTGAATTAATTGGCTTTCTCACAAAAGTCATTGGAAATCTGAGAAAGTTTTCTTCAGAAGAGGAATTTTCCTGCACATAGTCCACTCAAGAGTTGCTATTAAAAGCAGAAAGCATGAAACGTATAGATTAACCAAAGTAACTTTAATCTTCATCAATAATGACAAAATATTTGTACAAGCCTTCCGTACATTTGTTTTTCATATAATTAAAACTTACTGTATTTATTTATTAAAGTTAATGTGAAAACCAGAACCCTAGTTCTGTAGCGTTATAGGATTAATTTTTATGACAAGTGAAGGAAAATGAGAAATTATCTTCTTTTGTTCAGAATTTGAAATCATACCACACTACAAAAAAATTGTCTGAATGGTGTACCATTATCGTAAAAGTTTATGGTAACGCCATGTACAAAATATATAAGGAGATGCAGCGGTTCCTATCAATGTAAATTGGGTATCATCAGCCACTACATGCTGTTGAAGCAAGTAGTTGCCATCTTACCACTCTCATTTTATCACTGATCTTAATGTAAGGAGAATGGGAATGAAAGTAGACCCCGAGGACAAGATTGGAAAGCCTATTGTTTTGGGAGTAGCAATATGGCAGGCGGCTTCAACTCCAACAGTCGTTGAGCTCTCCAGTTTACATAGGGAATCGTAGATTTGCTTAACATTTATGAGTATGTTCTGGTACTTTTTCACAATGACTAGCTAGAGCACACTAGTCAACATGCTCAGTAGACCTTGAGTTTTATCTCTCTACATGTGAAAAGATACCAAATATTTGAATTTTTGTTACAAATGAATTTGCTTCTTGTTGAAAACATTAACAGAAATAATTTGAGTTTACAGGAAAAACAAAACGGGATGAACTTGGTATTTTGACCAAAACGTTAATTTCTCTATTTCTTTTGTAAAATACAGAAAAAGTTTCATAACAGAGAAACTGTGCTGGCTCTTTGTATACATGTTTCATTTGAAACGGTTTGTCACGGATACAAGTTGTGCTGAAGTAATACCAGATATAATTCAGGTCTTTTTGAAAAGGTTTTTACAAATATATTTTTTAGGAGATGTTTAAATGAGACCTTTGAAAGTTAGATGGGTCTAGGACTCTGCCTTGTTAAATTCAACTTGGAAATACAAATTTGAATTACCCATACTACATATGTGACCTGCTCTGCAGAAAGGGCAACTATGTTGCAAAATTTGAAAATAGTGTTTTATATATAGCTGGAAAGGCCATTTTATAAGCTTTCATATGGTATATGTCTCAGGCCTGTAGCATTTTGCATTCATGAGATATTTGTTTTAAGGAAAAACAAGCCATTAAAAAAAAAAAAGGAAAGAGTTCCATATCCGGCCATTACTTAGACCTCATGCACAAAGTCTATGGGCTAAGTATTTTCTAAGAATAAGTCGAATTTTTTTCCCTCCTAAATTCTTGTTTTTTCATCAGATTTACACTTTTTGGTAGTTTATAAGTCATATTAAGGGAAAATAAGTGATGGCCGGATATGGAACTCTTTCCAAAAGAAAGAGCAAAGCAATACATGTAGATGAAGCACTCGACACAAACACATTATTTTTCCAACTTTATTCACTGAAATCAAAGATGCAAAAAATTCCCTCCCTTCAAAATTTTTGTTTGAAGAATTGTTCACCCTCTTCACATAGAACGGCCCATTACGCGTAAAAGCATACAGCGACTTATGTGCCCTTTTTGCAGAGTGGGTCACATATGTCCATGCAATAATGGACATCAATATTGATGGTGATTTTAATAGGAAAGCTTAAACCACAGCAGTCTGGTGTAATACCTCCACCCATTATAAACAGTGTAGTTTTGCTGGAATTCTCAAATGCATTTTGTCTCGTGTTATGTCTCGGCAACTCAAATTGTGCCATTCTTACAAGGGACCAGTCAGAAATCACATTCCTACGTTTTGGGCTCAGTTTTTACATGCAAAATCATACTGTGTTTTCGGTTTTTGTTAATTTTAGTACAATAAAATGTATAAAAAAAGATTTTAGTACGGTAACTCACTGACAATCACCGGAATTTATTATTTTTCGATTCGTGTACATCGCCATTTTGAATGCAATCATAACAAACGGTATCAATTTAAAGCTTGTGATTTAAACTCTTCATCCCCCCACACTTGTAGACTTGAATATATGCCCCTGTATTCAAATAAGAACCCCCCCCCAAAAAAAAAAAAAATCGGTTACAATTAGATACTATTGTTCATCCAAATTAAAATAATATTTCAGTGGACTAGTTTTTCATTAACTCTCTCAGAAAAACTGTAGCATATGTTGAAGATGGTAGCCTAAATTTTACCCTCAAATTGACCCCCTTTGCTTTCAGTTCACAATCCAATTGCTTTGTAGTGCTCCTGTCAGTCCTACAGGAATTATCCTCATTTTGAGTTTTCTCAACGTGTACATGATTTCCATCGTCAATCTCGGACGGATCATCACAGCATTTAGGACTGTAATCCTGCATTACTGGATTACGACTCGCGTTCCCCTTCCTTTCTTCACCCGTCGTGACTCCGTCACTGGCATGCGGCCAGTCAAAGTCCCAGTGAATATCCCGAGGCCATTCAATCAGTCGCCTGTAATCCCCCGGTATGTTCAGCTGAAGTTCATTCACGCGGTACATGCTGGAAGCCAAACCTGCTGCCTCCAAATACTCTTTGTAGGCATCGCCCATGTTGTTGCTAGGATACCGGATGTTGTTGCCAGGCAACGGGAGGACCACATCCCGGATGGAGAAAGTGCCTGCTCGTGCATCGACTTCCGTAACCTCTCGAATCTTGTGACAAATGAGATAAGGGCAACACAAAACACTCAATCACATTAAAATCATCTTTTCATGTGCACATTTTATCTTGCTTGCTTTGCATTTAGGCTTCAACAGACGCATGTGAGTAAGGGAGCATTTCATATTGTCTGGATGCGGTATCGATTGCAGTACCGCTGTATTTTTTTCCTTTGCGGCGCCGCATTCTGTACCTCAAACCTAGCTGATGAATGGGAAGCTAGGCGGCTTGAATAACTGAATAATTATGAGGTCAAAACTGAACCTTTGAGCTCATGAAAGCCAAGTCGACTTGTCAAATATTTCCAGTTTGCGGCTGTCAGACTGTGGGAAAAAAAAGACCTATTAGTGGAGGTCTTGCTGCAATAAATGTTTATTAACCCTAACCCTGCCAGACGCAGCACAGCATCTGTGCTGACAGCTCCACTTTGCTGGACTCTGCACACAAGTCAATGTGACAAAGTATGCAATTTGATGTGTTTGGCAGGGTTCTAGCCAAAATGCCCTGGAGGGTTAGGGTTAAAAGCTCTGCCTTGGAACACTTTAATTCCCCATGGTCCACCGAGATGGATCAGCCAGAGAGCCATGAGATCAGTAATGCCGCAGTAATTGGATTCTTTATAAAGCACTCGTGGCCAGAGGACCACACACTCCTTGTGAATATTGCGGTGAGGAAAGTCACAAAACTGCCTGTGTGCAGTGACCTGTGTAGAAAAAGCTCATTATTATATCAAACAAATGAGCATTAATGCTGGTACGGCAAAAACGAACAGCGGTACTGCTATTGATACCGCTTTCAGACAATGTAAAATAATCCCTGAAGTGACAAAGGAGTAAAAATACAGAGAAGCCTGATGATTAGTTTGCCATTATATCGACATCTGGTGGCTCCGAAACTGAAACTGTTCCAGTTTCGTTATTTTTCGAAACCCCGAGTCAAATGAACGAGTCAAGCTGGTGTAATTTGATTAGTTATTCTGTGATGCTAAAACAATTGTTGAGAATAATTAAGCCGCTGTCAGTAATAGCATCTTAAGGGCATAGCACCTTAACATTTTCTCCAGGGATGAAGGTCAAATGTCTGCGGAATGTAAACAAGCTAGAAATAACTGGACCTAAATAATTGTACTTCATTGAAATTTAATATGTGCATGCAGGGTCAAATATAGAAATACATAGTTCATGTGCAAAGAACTATCAACTTCCTTTTTTTTACACAAAGCTAACATTTTACAATTTTGCCACCTAAATTTACATTTCTTCAAAAATCAGGTTTTCAAAAGTGGATAATTAAAAAATGTACCCATCACCCTCCGACATGATAAATGTTAATTCGGAAGGATACAATTATGGATGAAGGGTAATTCTTTTTTAAACATTTATTGATTATACAAAGAATGTTCACTTTTATTTAGCCGTGGGACTCTGAATGCCGACGTCGCACAGGAACTTCCGTGACCTTTGTTTTTCAGTCAGGGCAAATTTGACGGTTTTCTGCATTGTTAAACTGGATAATCATAGTTGAAGTGGTATTTAACATATATTATCTACTAAATAATAACCTAAAAAGATGCAACCTGTATGAGTGGTAAGAGCTGGCCTTTAAATAGTAGACCGTCTATTAAGCCCCTTAACGTATTGATGGTCACAGCCACGACTCCAGCACGACAAGTCTGACATGCGTGTGTATACATGCGCCACTCACAGCTGTGATTGGACAAATACGTTGGGGGGGGGGGGGGGTGGGGCTTATGAATCATTCTATTGATCACAAACCTTGTCCCTGGTTCCTCGCTTATCGTTCCCATTCAACACCAGGTCCCCGCTCACAACCTGGTACCCATACATTCGCAACCGCTCGCTGGCCATGTGGTTCCACACCAGGCTGCAGAAGGCGTGCACGTAGAGCTGACGCATCGTGTGCGGAATGCAGTAAAGCGCCCTCAGGCACCCGTCCCTGTCCAGGCCGTGCCGGCGCAGTGCCTTGAGGATCAGGCACTCGCGGGACTTGTACTTGGGCATCAGGGCGAGGGCCTCCTTGGCCTGTCCCGTCTGCAGGAAGCACTGCTTGGCTCGGTTGACTGGGTCGTCTTTCGTGCCATCTGGGGCGAGTATTTGGCAGACTGCTTCTTGCTGAAAAAATACAAGAATAGATAAAGCAAAAATAATTTTTAAAAAAAATTGTGTTGCCCTTAAATGGGAAAAATCAGGAGGGAGGGTCGGTTCGTCGATTCTATTTTTACCATCCATGAAAACAATACTACATGTCGTGCAACTCGGAAGTCGAGAGGCAAATATTAAGTTTATTTAAAAGTGAGATTCACGGCGAAATGCTCAATTGTGCCGTAGTAGCTGCATTTAATAAGGACAATTATTTCAATAAAACTTGCTTATTTTGTGCAGAAAAAGGTGTGAATTTAAGAATGATATTTGTGACTTTAAGGGTTGGTTGCGAGAACTATTTTTTGGGGGCCAAATGTGACGGCCCACACCAAAACCCCCCTTTCGTGTGAATGAAAGCTTTCTTTGAAAAAGCTCCATCTATTCATTACACTCCCATTCAAGAATATAATTGAAACATGAATGGATTGAGTATGTGCAGGAATGTGTCTATAGACGCCAACCAGCCAGGTGGTTTTTTTTTTTAACCACGGCTATGGCCATCGTCTGTATTAAACCGGTCAACAACCATCACAAGAAGATTTAAAATTCTATTTACAATGTCCAGATATTTGATAATTTCATGATTATTTGGCTGCCCAGGCTTCCAGTGTGATAATGCTCAAGTTTATACCGTTTTGCTTTTGAATTTATACCAGTCACCACTGTAGCGTTTCGGAACCGTCATTTGTAAAATGCCAGCAGGCCTTTAGTACAACAAGCAGATTATCAACACATCAACACTTACGTATTTCCCAGTGAGTATGGACTGTCCTATGGCCGCTGACTGGCTCTCCCCTTCAAGCGACAGACCGAATCTCTGCTCTCCAAAATAGTTCACAAACCCCTTCTCCTGTTCACACGCATAGCGATCAAGAATTTTACTTTTCCATTTTAAAACAAAATTCAACACTTTCTGGTATTAAGGCGTGTGGGCGAATTACAAACGGTATGTGAATCGTTTGACGGTATGCAAATTAGGTCTTTAGACCGTCAAACGGTTTGTAAACTATCGTTTGGGCCTCGCTTTCAGACCCCAAACGGTTTGCTTTTTTTAAACCCCTTCAAGAGCCCAACAAAAGAGGCTGATTGCCCTTGCGGTTTTACCAAACAAAGGAGCGTCCTGCCTGCTGGACTTCAATGGCTGTGCCACAGCTAATCATCAGATTAGCAGTGGCACAGCCATTTAAGCCACCACTGTTATCACAATGGAGGCTAATCCGATAAGTACTCCATTGTGCAGCCTACCAACCTCCAGACCATGAGCGCTCACATCAAGTGTATACCGTTTGGGCTGGGGATTAATACCGTTTGGGCCCATACTGTTTGGGAACTCTCAAGTAATTTGCATACCGTTTCTAAATCGCACTGATGCCCAAGTTGGAATGTACAAGACAAAAGTGGGTTTGAATCAACTTGCAAAGAAATGTTGGCGTTTTTAAAATATTTTTTTACTGAAAACAAAGTAAATCTCTTGACAAGGGCATTCATCACAACAATCCCCCTTCGACCCCCCTTGCAGGATCAAGTGTAAACACGGTCTAAGGGAGCTATTATACAGTCCAGAAAGCTTGTAACATTCCAGTGGGAACACACTTGTTCTAACGCAGCAAGGCAATCAAGAAATGTCTGGTGTTCGTACATAGAAATATTAGCCAATGCATCCTCACGCTCACTGAAAACGGCCTGTACAACGTGCCTTAGACTCACAAGGAGTTCACAAATGCCAATACCTTGACACATCTGAAGCAACTGTCCAGTTCCTGCCACAAGGGGGAGCCCTCCACCTTATCCTCCTGGCTGGAGTCTCCAACACAACGCCGACTGACATCACGGATGAGGATGTCAAAGAGATTGCCCGTCAGGTCTCCAATGTGAATGGCCGCAGTGCGTGGATGGACGTTGCCCACCGTGATGCCTGGAAGATCAGCATCCTTGATCAACTTCTGCAATCTATTACAATCAAAATGCAAGTTTTAGACAGTAAACAAAGAAAATTTACACATGTGGGATTTAAACCTGCAACAGATTACCGTAACGGTGCGATAATCCGGAGGTCGCTGGTTCAAATCCTACTCCTACCTTGTCTTTGTTCATCCTGAACATTTATCAAAATTACATGGAACAGAGATTTTCTCTTTTGCCCTTTCCTGATGTAATGTATGAAGCATTGTATGTTCAGTGCTTTCCGAGAGCCTGTGAGAACAAATTCACAGGTTTCCTCGGGCGGGGATCGAACCCACGACTTCCTGCTTACTAGTGCAGATGTCTTAACCACTCGACCACCGAGCTTGCCGGGGTTGGCTGGACGATTGGAATCCAATATTTATTTATTTATGTATTACATTTCTTTACCCAGGGTGTTCCCAAACAGTTTAAAACTGGTTTCCATTGGGGGCCCTGCATATTATTAGTTGTAAGGCCATATTTTCAGCTAATATAGCAGCAGGTACTGCATAATCAGTGAGAAGATGGAATTTGCATCAGGGATGTTGTAAATTAGGAGAGAGAGTCGTTAAGAGACATCTCTGCACAGGCGAGTCCAACCAGAGTAAGCCTGTTAATTTGTTCCCACAGCCTCTCGGAAAACACAGCATACATGCTTCATACACTAATAATAATAATATCATAATCAGCATTTACGAATGCTCAAATGGTAAACTATATCACAGCGCTTACAATATTATTACCCCTGCTCATCAGGCCCATTAATCATTCCTGAAGCCTTCTCAGCTCCCTGGGGAGTATACAGCCCAGGCTGCAAGTTAAGCACACATGGGCTAATCAAACACATAACCATCACTACCCTCACAGGTACCCATTTACTCCTGGGTGGAGAGAAGCAACTTGTGACAAAGTGCCTTGCTCAAGGACATGCACCATGACCCCAGCCGGTCTCGAACCCACAATCTACAGTATCACCGAAATCTTGAGTTTGGTACACTAGGCCACGAGGCCACAGCACTATGTCGGGAAAGGGCAAAAATCTCTCTTCTGTTTAACATAACAGCTATTTGTGAAGCTTGCTGAACCAAATAGAATCCAACTACATGTACTAAGATGAACAGAGTCCAACAGGCAATGCTTTTATGGATAACAAAAAATGCAGTGTACTACACAGAGTTTTCAATCAAACCTTTTTTCACCAACACCCTTGATGGCAACCAACTGCAGCGTGATGGCCTTTTTGTCCTTTACCCCAGCGTAACTGAAGTCTGACGGTTGGACCCTTACGGCACGCCCAAGCTGCTGCAGGGCATCCAGGGTTTCAAGGTTCTCCTTTCTTAATGTGAAACCTGAGAAGAATTTAAGCACAAGTCATTTTAATTCTATGATGTGTGTCTTAATTAATTATTTAATTAAAGCAATTTTTCAAACTGAACAAAGAAAACCGGATATCTTGCCCTATGTGGAAAGATTTTACTTTATTTAAATACTCCCACCAAAATCAGTCAGGAACAGCAACATCTTGGAAAATAACTGTCCATTTTCGTTCAGATTTGTGTAAACACATGGCACAACCTTTAAGTTTGAGACTTTTTGTGCAGTTTAGGGGAAAAAGTTTGTGTTCTCTGTGTTAGATGTTCCTGGCCTAGTGTTTGGTCACACACAGTGTTCACACACATATTGATTTCTGCCTCATTTTGTACAGATTTTTTACTGATTTTTACTGATGTTTAGACAGTTGCTATCAAGGAGAATTGGTCATTTTTCCAAGATTTTGCTCTTCCTGACCAATTCTGGTGGGGGTATAAGTAAAATCTTCCCCTATGTTAGCAGTCTTCCAAATTGTCAGTGACTTTGTACAAAGACACTGACAATTTGGGAGACTGCCAACATAGGGCAAGATAGCTCACAGTTGGTAGAGCGCCGGTGCGGTGTTCCGGAGGTCGCAGGTTCGAATCCCGCTCCTGCCAGTTTTCTTTGTTCACTTTGAAAATTCATTCAAATTACCTAGTCAGTTTCCCTTGTGGTTTGTTTGACGATACTATAAATTAATTAAAGGGACAGAGAGAAAATGTGTAGTTATGGGCACCATTCCTACAAGAGAACTAAACTAGCTTGCGACATTAAAAACCAATAGGAATGTGGTAGATAATGGTTTTTAATTTTATGTGGGGAATTTTGGGGTAAAATGACAACGAAGATGATAAAACGCGTCGAAAAAAAAAAGATGGCAACCACCGCAATGCACAGTGAACACACAAAACCGCACCCATTCGCAAGACACCAACTGCAAAACACGTAGGAAAATTGTATTTTCTACCGCACTGTCCGCAAGAAACTGTTCAAAATTACCCAAAAAAACGATGTCATTAGAATTGAGAGAAGTATACTTCAGGTCGACAAATTCATTTTGGAATGATAAAAACAACCTTGACTTGAAATAGACCAAATATAAAGAGGGGCCCGTAACTACAGCAGAGGAACAAATGTTAAGTTTCCCACAGGACAAAATCATCAGGAATCTCACCAGAGTAAACACGATCAGACCCATCCAACTCTATTGCGACACTTTTCCTTTTCACCGCTTTCCCGTCCGTCCGAGTGAATCTCTCCTTGAACCGCACCACAATCTCTTGCCTGCCAGCCCCCGTCCCGCACGTCTTTGTTTCCAGAAACTTCCCAAAATGCTTCGAGATCAGCCGGTGGACGGCCGTCCTCTTTTCTTTGGCATCGACATCCCCGACATCCAAGGAGACTGTCCTGGTGGAGAACTTGGAATTGGCAAATCGGATAACCTTTTCGGTTTGCTGGTTGGTGAGGAGTTTCCTGAAGTGCCAGAACGTCGGATTGGTGTGGACGTTCACTGACTGTGAACCGCTTTCCGTGAGTTTGCAGGTGGAGGTCTTGAGGTGTGGAAAAAGGCACTGGATAGCCTTGTGCACAAATGCTCGTTCCGTTTTCTCTGCTACGACACCAACACAGAAATTATTCTCCAGCTTGGATTTGTCACCTCTTGCAAGTACATTCTGAAGATCACAATGACTACATATATGAGGTTCTGCAGACTTACTTGAAGATGGGTCGTTTTTACTGTGCTCTCGTTCTGAGAAGGTTCTCAAGTCATCCATCACTTGTACACCAAGGACATCTTGCAAGAGAGATTCTAGATTATTAACATCTGTCAAATCATCGAATGATGGCTGGTCTGGGGTCTCTGGTGAAGGACTTTGTTTTCCTGAAGTTTCACTCAAAGAATCATCATCACGTGTAATCGCCGCTTTATTTCCAAGTTTTGTTTCTTTGTCCGGCAAAGACGGGGTTGGCAAACCCTCCTCGCCTTCAAGCTGAATTGGCTTTCCCGCTAAGTCGATTTCAGTGACCCTGAAGTCTTCTGGAAACATCTTGATCTTCCCAAAGAACCCGTTGTGCTGAGACAAGAAGATATCTGCCCCCAACGTGCTCCTGGGGCTGTTTTCAAAATACTTGCTGTTTTCCATCGTTGTTTTATGCCATGCCTGCCGTTTCAATACAAAGAAAAAAATTGAGCAATAATTCAAGCGTCCCTGTCCACTTCCTTTTGAGGAGTTGCCTGGATTTAAAAAAAAATTTTACCAGAGGAATTTAGGTGGAAAAAAAAGTCAACCAATCCATCGGAAAAATAAAATACTTGCGTCAGAACTGTAAACATGTTCAATTCTATTGTCCAACATGTCTCTTTCATTTTTGTGTCTGAACAGTTGAAAATCCTACGGTTGTCGGAAATTTGAAAAAGAATGGCGGCCATCTTGAAAATATAAAATAAAAAACCCCTCCCTTCCCTTAAAAGAAATGATGCTTGGCCCTTTTGCAGAACTGGGACTGATTTATTTTTTTTTTTTTTTGGTGGTGGGGGGGGGGGGGGGGTGAGGAGGGGGGGTGGGAGAGGACATGTTGACAATGCAGAACTGCAACTAATGCACAATCAATTGTTCCCCCAAAACAAGGGCTACGCCTTTTGGTTCTTTGTTCAGTGCAACTTGGAATTAACAAAAAACGAGGAAATTCCAATCTTTACAAGACTTTGTACAGTGATTTTTAATTTTCAATGGCATAAGTGTGAAGTGAAAAACGAGTAAATCAGCTGATGCCTGAAATTTCCGTACAGGAGAATGGTTCCTCGGGATAGGGTTTGAGCATAGACCTTATCGCAAATATGTCACAATGCTCAAAATGCATTGTGGGAAGGAACAAGGCACAAACATTGCTCCCGTTTCCTTCCCACAATGCCTTTTGACTATTGTGAAGTCTCAACCAGGCGGTATTTACGATAAGGTCTATAGATGGCAGTGCATCTAGCCAGCCCCCCCAAGTAATTTGGACACCATACTTTTAACATTGCATAGACCTTATCGCAAATACCGCCTGGTTGAGACGTCACAATGGTCAAAAGGCATTGTGGGAAGGAAACAGTAGTGATGTTGTGACTTTTTCCTTCCCACAATGCGTTTTAAACATTGTGACAACCCGGCGATATTAGGTCGAGCCTATTTCTAGGGTAGGCCTACGCTATGTAGGTGGTAGGCCTAAATGCGATTAAACTTAAAGATAATCAAAATTTTGTGTAAACTTACACAAAAATGTTTGTTTATCTAATACACCACTGGCGTAACTGAACATAAGAAACCAATCAAATCTTGCTCACATTTTTGTACAGGCCGACCCTAGCCCAGTATGACTCCCTTGGACTCGGAGTCCAGAATATGAAGCTTCTGGAAGTAGCCGAAAAAAATTTGAAACAAAATTACAGTATTTTTACTATCACTGTAGACATTAATTTCACGCCCATTATATTCTTTGTGTCCTGATCTATCTGTCCGAGAGGTTCACGAATTCCTTATGCTTCGCTGGCCAACGTTTTTCAGGAAAATAAACTCAAAAGCAACGTTAAACTTGTAGACTCTTTTCATCAGTTTCATACCGAGTATGTACGTACATTGTACGTATGTGTACGCGTACGCATGCACGCAAGCACTAGCCTCTCCGCGCCACGCGCTTGCTTTTGCACGCAGCAGCATCGCAGAATTTCGGAGGTCGCGCGCGTGCGTGCACGCACATTCGTGTGCCCCGTGTACGTGGTAAACTCGGTATGAAACTGATGAAAAAAGTCTACAAGTTTAACGTTGCTTTTTAGTGAATTTTTCTGAAAAACGTCGGCCAGCATAGCATGGAATTCCTGAACCTACCGGACAGATAGATAAGGACACAAAGAGTATAATGGGCGTGAAATTAATGTCTCATCATGTGACATCTCAACCCGGTCATGCCAGTTTGCAATAACATAAGGTCTAGCCTAGGCCAGGGGTTAGCCCCACTAGTGTGGCTGGCGGATTTTTACATGTAAAAATCCACCAGCCACACTAGTAGGGCTAATGCTGCGTTCCAATCACGTCGTGTTTTCCGTGTTCACATCACGAGTTCACAAGTCTGGTAACTCATATTCACCAGTGGTGAACTGGAGGCTGGATATTCTTCTCGAGTTCACGACTTGCTTGACGACCTGTGCGCGTGCACATTGGTGCAACCATCTCGTAAACACGAGAAACACGACATGATTGGAACGCAGCATACGTAGGCCTAGTCCGAGTAACTTGGAGTCGGACCCTTTATCGCCTTTTTTAACATTTGGACATGATCTCGCCAGATCATGTCCAAATGTTTAAAAAGGCGATAAAGGGTCCAAGTTACTCGGCCTAAGTTAGGCCTAGGCATAAATGCGATTAAACTTAATGTCAGACAGGGGGTATGAGGGGGAAAGGGCGATTGTGTAGTGTAGGGCCCTGTTCCCTAGTATAAGGAAACAAAAATCCACTTTTAGGTTAGCCCATGGTTAGCCCTAACCCTCCATGGGTATTTTGGCTAGAAACCCTGCCAGACGCATCAGATTGCATACTTTGTCACATTGACTTGTGTGCAGAGTGCAGCAAGGTCAAGTTGTCAGCACATTAGCCCAGTATGGACTCCCATTCCCAATCGCCCTTTCCCCCTCAGTCATACCCCCTGTCTGACATTAAGTTTATTTAGGCTACGTAACTGAACATTATTATATTAAGAAACCAATCAAATCTTGCTCACAGGCCGCATGGTCTGCTGGTCGATCGATCGGGTCGCGAGGCACACAGATAAATGGTCGAAGTCCTCGCTATTAATTTGAAATAGCGCCCTCTATGTATCTTGGCCAAATTTCTAAGTGCAATCAACAGAGGGCGCTATCATGATTTTCTTGAGAAAAATGGAAAATCCCACAGACATCTGTTTACAACCCTACATCTCTGCTCACTGGAGCAAATGTAATGTAATGTCGGGGGGAAAAGAATTAGCCCTGTCGATAAGATCTGAAGTTCACTTTGCCCAAAGTCTTACTGGACTCCTAAGCTTCTTAAGACAGCTAGGGCCTTGAAAACATCTTTGCTTTTGAAAGTTTTGTTAATTCTCTCATTTTCACACTATCATTCAATATATCAAGTTCAACTGCCATCTTGCTCATTTGTTTGTTTGTTTGTTTATTTATTTATTTCGTATTGTTTTACCAGGGTAACCCATGGGCGTCGCCAGGATTTTTTCTACAGGGCCAGGGGAAAAGCACTCGCCAGAAAGCAGCAAAGGGAGAAATCACCGGCCGTGGAAAAATCGAAAGGGGAGGCGGGTGCTGGACATCACTCGACGCTTTGTTCAAGACTGCGATACCTACCAGTAGCTGCATTTTAGGCCCCTTTCAGCAGGTTTGGAGTGTTTTAAATATACATTCAAACAATTGAGTACGACATTGACTTCGATCCTCTTTTCTTTTTTATTCATTTATTTACCTCCTTTTTTATTTCTAGGGGGCCCTTTCCCCCTTCCCCCAACCTCATTCCCATGGTGTCGAGCAGCGCCCTCACCGACACCACAGCTGCTCTAGTCTAACGAGGTTGAAAATAAAGTAAGCTATGGGAACGAGGTTGCCCTTCCCCCACCCCCTCACGACGCCCATGTACGATGCCCTTGGTACTTTGGTTGCGTACAGCTAGCTGTAGGTTGTATTATGTGCAGTCTGAATGTCCGAATGTATGTCAAGGCCCATGGTGTTTCTGGTTTTGTTGTTTGTATATAGGCGTACAAGCAATGACAAAAAAACGAATCCCCTGCCCCGTATTTCTTTTGATTGTATTAGTTGTGGTGTACATGATTCTATTTCAAGGGAAACAAGTCCGGAAACCTGTCTTGCAGCTCCCAAAGCTAAGTTAGTAGCCTACACAGAAACACTCTAGCAATTCTTGACGAGAAAAAAATTCGGGGACCGATGTCGCACGGTATGTCTGCTGCCACCAGCGCGCTGGTGGCTGCAGCGTCTCAAAAGTCTCCCATTGTACAGGGTGTCTTAAAAAGAGGAAACTGAGATTAATCTGTTTATTTCTCAGATACTGCTCAATTTTGTTTAAAATGGTAATTACCATCTATGATGTCCTCTTTCTTATGACACCAAGAAATCCATGCTACCATCACGGATGACTGAACACAAAGCTGTGCAACGGACCATGTCAGAAATGGCTTTGCACCAGATGCACCACAGGTCTATTTAACGTGAGAGTAATTCATAAGATGGAATTTGCGTCGGGATGATGTACATTCAATATTGGGTTTTGCCCAATGTACATCACCCCGACGCAAATTCCATCTTATGAATAGTTTGGCTGCGGTACCCGCCGCTATATTTGAACCAGCCAACCGACTCCGACAAGCTCGGTGGTCGAGTGGTAAGACATCTGCACTAGAAAGCAGGAGGTCATGGGTTCGAGTCCCACCCGAGTGATTATTTTCAAAATAATCTCTCGGGACAACACTGAGTATACAGTGTTTATTAAATACGTCGGTGAAGGGCAAAACCCAATATTGAATGAGAGTAATTGCTTTGAACCATGAGATTGAGTGGCCATCACCAAGGTCCCCGAACTTCACGCCCTGTGACTTCTTTTTGTGGGAGCATCTTAAGGACAAAGTTTACACGTCACCGCCCAGAGACATCAATGACCTACGGGCCAGAATCGTGGCTGCAGTTGAGACCTTAAGAGGACAGAGAGACGTAATCAGGATTGCGGTCAGAGCAATGAGAACCAGAGCAGACCGAATCCCAGCAATTGTCTTGAAAATGTGTGCACCAGAATTGTCCTCTATTCTGTCTAAACTGTACAATCTTTGCTTTTCACAGTCAGTATTTCCATCTAACTGGAAGCTGGCCTCTGTTGTTCCCGTGTTCAAAGGCTCTGGTGAAAAATTTGATCAGCCTTCTTCCCATTATGAGCAAGGTGTTTGAATGCCTGATCAACTAACAACTCAGCTTCTAACTGATGCTCAATATGGTTTCAGACATTCACGATCTACTGGTGACGTTCTGTCCCTGGTAACTGAGCATCTGAACAGGGCATTAGATCATCGTGGAGAAGCTAGGCTTGTTGCCCTCGGTATTTCGAAGGCCTTTGATAAAGTCTGGCACAGGGGGCTTATCCATAAACTAAAGTCCTATGGCATCTCTGGTCATTTGCTTGATTTTATTTCAAATGTTCTCAGCGATCGGCAAATCTCGGTAGTACACGAGGGCCAGGCTCCTCGATCCGTAGTATTAATGCAGGTGTTCTGCAAGGTTCTGTTCTGGGTCCGTCGCTGTTCTTCTAGTATATCAATGACCTTCCTGAATCTGTCTCATCGCAGGTAGGCATCTATGCAGACGACTCAACACTGTATACTACATATCCTGGTCCTTTGACTGCTGCTTCTCGTGATCAAGCCAGTAATGTTCTCAATCAAGACCTTGCAAATCTTACTAACTTGGGTAACGACTGGCTTGTCACCTTCAATCAAAGGAAGACTAACTTGTTATCTCCATCCAGTTCCAGATAGATTCCCAGACTTTCCAGCCTTGTCAATGAGTTCCACACCTTTGCAGGAAGTTACCGACATCCGGCTACTTGGACTCGATATCACCTGTAAACTTTCCTGGGACAAGTACATCTGTGGTATTGCCAAAAGGGCCTCTCATCAGCGCCTAGGTTGCTTGCTTGTACCGAGCACGACAATACCTGCCTCCTGCTGCCATTCTCTACTAGTCCACAATACGTCCTGTTATGGAATACTGTAGTCATATCTGGGCTGGGGCCCCAGCTTGTCATCTCTCCCTGTTAGATAGAATCCAGAGGCGTGTTGTTAACTTGGTGGGACACGATTTAGCTTCATCTCTGGAATCTCTATCACACCGTCGCTCTGTAGCATCTTTGAGCCTTTTCTACAGGTATTATCATGGAAGGTGCTCCAATGGTCTTTCTCTGCTTATTCCTTCTAACCGTCCCATTGGACGCACCACTCGCTCTTCTGTTTGTCTACACTCGTTTACAGTTACTGTCCCCAAATCTAATTCTGTGAGGTATTCGTCCAGTTTCTTCCCACGAACTGCCTCACTTTGGAATTCCTTGCCTGCGTCCTGTTTCCCTGCTACTTACAATCTGTCCCAGTTCAAACGCAACATTAACGGTTACCTGTCTACTCTATAACTTCTTTCTTTCCTTGCTTCTTTCTCTATCTTTTGTAGCCCTCACCTTGAGTAGCCCTTTTTAAAGGCCTTGTGTTTGGGCGACTTTCATAAAAAGAAAAAAAAATTGAAAAGAAGTTTGCGGTGAAAGAAATGGGGGGCATGTTGAAGGACACTGGGGTTAGGTTAGCCTCCAACTGTTTAATCTTTGAAGAAATGATTTTGGTCTTTACGTACTGGTCTTTGTTCTTATTTTTAGACATCCTGAACACTGTGCAAATAGACCTGTGGTGCATCTGGTACAAAGCCATTTCTGACATGGTCCGTTGCACAGCTTTGTGCTCAGTCATCCATAGTGATGGTAGCATGGATTTCTTTGTGTCATAAGAGGACATCATTAAGTAATAGATGGTGGTTACCATTTTAAACAAAATTGAGCAGTATCTGAGAAATAAACAGATTAATCTCGGTTTCCTTTTTTAAGACACCCTGTATATTGCAACTGGAAAGCAAAACACTGTCTACTCGCCTGCTCAAAACGCTCTTTCGTAATCTATTTTCCGAGCATGCGTGATCAGGTTGGCGCAGGTAATTTAGGCCTAAAATACGAACCTGCATCCTTGGTTAAACCATGGGGACTGTGAGTGCCTGATAGGGCCTACAGTCCATGTCAAAGGAATATCACTTCCCAGGCGGTACCAAATATTGCGCCTCACGGGGACACATTATTAATTCAAATACCAAGGTTGATCGAACTTTGGTGTCAAATTGACAAGGGTTAATGCATAGAGGAAGGAAACAGAGCTCTATGATGTGACGTATTGGCTGCGTGTCTGAGTCCGTCTGGATATCTGTTATGAACTTCGAAGTTACAACTAGCCTTTTGGAACCCACGCCCTGACACTTTAAAAGTAAGGCTCCTGGTATCGACTAGACCTACGCCGTAATCTCCGCTCAATCCACCACAACTTCCTTGAATTGTTTCAGTTTTAAGGAGCAAATAAATACGTCTCGAATCTCGATGGTTCGTGTGCGCTCATCCATGCACATTCAAAAGCCACACGACCAGAGATTTTCTGCCTGAAACTGCGGCGAGTGCGAGTTTCGGTCTGTTGTGTCCGTCGCGTATTTTGCGTAGCCTTCACCCACAGATCTAAAACGCAAAGGACCCAAAACCCGCTCCCTATTTCCAAATTTGAAACATTAATACGTTTGTTACTTGTCGTCGGTCGATTTGGTTTGTTTAAGAATGTCTCACTGGAAGCTTATAACTTATCTAATGCTGACACATTAGCACTTCGATTTGGAAAACAAAATCAGTGTAGGCCTACAGTGTACAGTGTACAGGTGTACATAGCAGCTTTAAACTGTCCACATGACGTCTTGGAGTGGAGAATGAAGTTTGTTTGTGTGCCTCAACGACGTCTTCAGTCCCCAAAATGGCGTGCAGTAAGTTTGTCGATCTAATGTTATTTTGTTCGTTCAATTCTGAGTTCCTTGTTCACACATTTTATGCACTCTGACGTATCTTTGTTCATAGGATTCACAGGGGCATCTATGATTCTGTTGTCGTTTTCAGTTACTTGTTCGTTTCGTTCTCACTCAATTTGCCAACAGTTCCTCATATTCTTACAGATCATGTGCCTCACAGATAAAAAAAAGAGGGGTCTTCCCAATCAGATAGTATGAACCCCGCCCTGGCGCCCGAGTAGCGCTGCATCACTTCCTCAAGCTACAACCAGCCTCTTGTCTTGTCTCAGGCCGAACCATCCCAGGCCAACCAATGCAATCCGTTAATAAGTCTAACTTCCGCATGCTCAGCTCCGGTTCCTATAATCCCCCTCGTCTTTAATACCGATCGGCTAAATTTGGGCACAGACACGTCTATGAATAGCCGGCAGTCAGTGGCGGTTGTTGAGCCCACCGCTTAGAATAGTACGCGGATCTCCCGTTACATTGAAATGAGTCACTCCACGCCAGACGTCCGGTTAGATTACACTTTCATTTGGGCCAAACTTTTTGGGCGAGTGGCACTCGTTGATTGGCGCATTCTTCCAGTGGGACCACTAATAATTAAAGCTGCTCTTGATGTGATGTAAAATAGGCAGATTGCCTACTTTATGCCCCGCCCAGTTGATGCAAGTGTTCCGTTTAGTAGTTCATCGCAACCATGAACCCGACCGATGGGTCGGGCCGGGCGTTTTATGGGGGCCTGACCCCTCCCCCACCCCACCACGACCGGCTCACACCACCGCTTGTTCATGTTCGTTTTGTTTTTGGGTCATTATATGAAGTCGGCGTACAAAGTGTGACATTTCGCCATACATGTCCAGTTACATGACATCTATCGACTGAATTATTGTAATCTAATTTATTCACGATGTTTGTCTTGGAAGTTGGACAGATTTGGGCAAGTTGTGTACTATTTGAACATTAGTTGCCTGAGAAATTTGACATTTTCTAAAAAAAATGTGGACTCGGGTGTAACAGGGAAACCATGTCTCTTTTACATCTTTTTGTAGTGTTGTAAGATTTATTGTACAAACCTTCTCTGCATGTACTTATAACTGACCACAAAATGGAACCGTACTGGTATTTTTTATAAGGTTCTTGTAGATAAATTACAAGCCTTGGGGATATGTTGAAAAATTTGACTGGTCGATCGTCTACACATGATGATCATTCTCCGTTTCAGCGGTAGGGCCGATGCGTATTTTCCACTGATCTCCATGTAAACTAGATAGCGCATCGGCTGGTCGCGTTGAGGCCACCGTCCGCCATGTTATCACTCCCAATACAATAGGTTTTCCAACCTTGTCCCCAGGGTCTCCTTTCATCCTCGTTCTCCTTACATAGCTATCAGTGCTAAATTGGGAGTGGTAATATGGCAGGTGCTGGCTTCAGTTGCTTGTACAGCGCGCAATGGCCAATGAGCTATCCAGTTTATATAGAGATCAGTGGTATTTTCCCGCTTCTCAATGTTAAGGCTTTATACACTACACATCCGTATTGAAGTCTGGTTACGTCAGTTTGCCAATGGTTTTGATTTTTACAAATGATGAACAAAAAAGGAAGTCTATTGTGAGGTTATATAAGTGGAAAGAAATAGTCATATAAATATGTTTTAGAGAAGAAATTTTCCCCTCTCGGCCCCGTCCCCTCCAATTAATTAGATATTTTTTTTTTTAAATCGTCGTTACCATGACAACCGATAATAACACAACCTAAACATCTATCCTTCGGAAAAGAAATTAAGCTAGTCTTTATTTTCAGGCTCTTAATTTTACACAATGAAAACAGCACAGCACAATTCAACTGTTTTACATCTAACATCAGGACCACTTAAAATAACACAAATTATAAAACAAAAGATACTCATTATAAAGCCACGACCAGCGTGAAAGACAATACGTTGATTTTACCAACATACACAATGATTGCCAACGCACAATTTTCTTTAATTATATTTACATAATACGTGTATAAAAAACTTCCTCTTCATCACAAAAAAATACAACGTGGACAATTTGGTCATTTTGTTAAATACTTGCTATAAACGTATAAGGTCTGATTACTGGCAACTCCCTATTTTATTTTGAAGGGACGGGGCAAGTTGTAGTAAAAGGATTAATACAATGAAAGGGAATTGTCACAAACGTCACCCATAAATGGTGTCAGTGACAACATTTTGGTTATAACAGCGTTTTGTTTCCTTATATTTGCGTGTTTGTACATTTGCTACTTTTTGGAGACGGAGAAACAATGGAGGACAAAAGGAAGAAAAGGTCTCCACAAAAAATAAATTAAAACAAGGAATTAACAAAATTCAGAACAAGAAATTTTGCGCAGTCTATAAGGGAATGCTGAAGTACAGGGACAAAAGAAAGAACAAAGTTTGTCTCGGTATGTCTCCACAAAATTCGGGAATGTTTTGTATGTGTGTGGCTTAATTATACACTCCGTGAAAATGACAGCAAGCTCAACATAGTTGCACGCGACCAGAACGAGACTAGAGCCTCGCTCTGGAAGCGTGCGGACATCCGGTTGGGGATAAAGATGTCGGCAGTATTATCTTAACCCACACGTTTTCATCTATATACGCAAGGCGGAAGCGCGTATAAAATAATAATCCCAGGAAAACTATCTTTATTTGGATATTTTGACGCAAGCGGAACGCCAACTTCCTTTCTGTACATTTTCCATTGTTTATCTTCTTCATGTCTTGCTTGTTTACCATCAGTTCTTATCATATCGCATTTCTGAAGGCGATAGTTCCGGATCCTCGTGTGCTTTTGTCAATACAGTATCATCCTCGCTGACCTCCTGACCTTTGCTTTTGTTTCGGATGAAAATTACTACAGGAAATAGAGTCCTGTTTGTAATACATGTACATTTTTTTATCACAAACGATTTGATATTTCCTCGCACATTTTTTGATGCAAGATTGGACGTGTTTTAAGAAGACAATACCATATTCCATTAGAGTCAATGCCCAACTTGTGGGCAAATTTTTTTGTTGAAAAGTTTCATTGATTTTCGAAAGAAAATATCCGTGAAAATCACCGAAGTTGATTTCTTTGCAATCTGAAGCCGCAAACTCTGGCAACTAATACTGACAATTTTTAGTAGCAGCACGGATATAAATATAAAATGCTATCAGATATTTAAAGGCCAAATTTACAGAGTCACCCTTTGGCACTATAAATATCGGATTCCATAAAAAAATACAAATCGGTTTATGAACAAAATGGTAGTTACGTTTATGGAGGAGCGTCACTTAATGGTAATGTTGGTACGTGATGACGACCTATGGTCTAGTTATGCGTATACATGTACACACTGTATGTAATTATAATACTGCACGACATGCAGGCTAGCGTGGAAACTGACAGACGATTACCGAAGTTTGACGTCATTTGCCATTGTTCTGGTTCACAAACTGGTTCACGCGCCAATATCTTTACACATGTAATGTGCGCGTGAACCTGAAATACGTTATCACTTCGGTAGGCCCTACTCGAGCACAGATTCTTCCGGATAGCCCAAAAATATGTACCAAAGGTATATGCTGCACTGCACTGTGGGACAGTTTGCGTCTAAAATTGTAAGCACAAAAAAATCCTATTTGCACGGACTTAATAACCTGCATGGGCCCACAGTGTGTCTATACACATGACTACTAAAACCAATTGAAGCTATATAACCGTGCCTACATCTGGATTCTCTAGCAAAACGGTTGATCCGCATCCCACTAGAGTTGGAGAATGGTCAGCAACGGCGGTCTTAAATGCCTATAGTGATTAACGTGTACTACTGAGAACGAGGATGAAACGGTGATGTAAGTAAACCACGGGGACAAGGTTGTTAAAAGTATTGTTTTCGGCACAGTAAAATGGATTCAACTGGCTTCAACTTTGTATACATCAATGGCCATATTGGCAGGCTATCCGTAAAGGTCAAAGACCCATTGGTTTAACCACGTGACGTGACGTGCATGCATTCATTGCACATGCTCAATCGAACTATTGTGCCACTGGTTCGCACTTCACTTGTCAGTTTATAACGAAAACGTTGACATTGGAACCAACCAACGGGGAATGGTCGCGCTGGTTTCAACAGCAGCACTGCTCGTACTAAACTGTGACAAGTGAAGCGGGGACCAGTGGAACTATAGTTCGACTATAGCTATCGTTCGCATTTGGATGTCACAGGTACGTCACGAATCGACCACTGGCAAAACCATTATTCCTTGACCCAACTTGCTCAAAAGTTAACTATCATCCTTGTTCGAGTTTACTCTTGGATTTACGTCATTCCCAAAATGCACTGCGCGGCAAGTTTTTAATCGGCCGCGCGTGAGTATGAACATCAACAGCGTTTATTCTTTAAACGAGAAGGTAATCTGATACACAGAAAGATGCAACTATACACGGCGGGAATCAGACGGTAAAACCCCTTCTTTGAATTCCCAACACTAATCCCAACGTATATTTACACAAGTGCCTTCCCCCCAAATCCGGGATCATGGCAGAGTCGAAACTGATATATGTATATCCGGGGTAAACAAAAAAACACTTCCAGGTTTTATCTGACAGAAGAACAGGACCTCTCAACTAACATTTTTACAAAAATATAATTTCACTCTATCCTTTTAACAGGAAAATATTTCTCTCTTTTTTCCTTTTGAAATAGTTTGAAGGCACAGCCCTTTATTTACATTTTCAACCAAACCAAACGGTGTATATCATAATTAACAACTACATCGAACGATACACCTAAACAATGTATTATTTACAAAACTGTTAGTCGAAAAAAAATGGGCAAGGTACCGCCTGCTTTTTTTGTGGCGCTGTTGCCTGACAGAACCATAATAAAAATGTGAAGAAACATTAGATGGTTCCAGGCCAATAATATAAACTGCCTTTACTTCCTGGACTTGAATCAAGTCGGCACCAAGAACGGCTGAGAACATGTGCATTAGCGGTAATTTCAGAGTGAATCTATCACTTTTCTGAGTAAAACCGACTTGAAACAAGGCCAAGTGTTCTCGGCTGCCATTTTGGTTTTGGTGCGTCAAAAACTACGATTTTTTATAAAATACATGAGTTGTGTTTTGGAGACATAGGCCTAACTGGTTTTAATCTAATCAATCTGTTTAAGGTACGACAATCGGTTTTGTCGTCGTGGGCGAAAAGACCACCGTTGGAGTATGTATTGGCACCATGCCAGACACCGACACGGGCGTACCTGTGAGTCCGTTGATAATAGCGGGAAACTGGAATGTGTTCATTTGCGAATTCATGGACGGGCTGAGCGCGAGAGGGCTAAGCGTGCTCCAGAAATGCAGCGGTACCAGAGGCGTGCCACTCTGACCGAACATGGGGCTGGCTACCATGATGGGAGTGCCGGGCAAGGGGGTGTGGGGTCCGGCGTAACACGGCACCGCCAGCCCGTTATTCGTGGTCAGGAAAGATGGGCTGGACGAGGCCATCTTGCCGGGCATAGTGGTGGCGTAAAAGTCACTCTTGGGCGTATGCAGGGTGGCGATAGGAATGGGCTTGGGCCGGTTGGTCAAGCTGCCGGTGACCGTGGCTGTACTTGGGGTGCAGATAGTGGTGAACGGCCGGCCCGTGCTCGTAACAAGACGGGGCTCTACCGTGAGCCTGGCCTCCGTTGACCCGCTGATCAACGCCATTGGCCGGGGGCTGGGAGAGGCTGATGCCCTGACGTCTTCGCGGAGATGGTGGGGGCCGTTGCCGGTCCCCAACCCCGCATATTCTTGGGCACTGGACTCCTCGCGATCACCGCTGTGTTTCTTTAAGTTTAGGGCCGTGTCTCGTGAGTCCGGGGAGGCACGCTTGGGCGATCGCGCCAGGGGACTCGGCACATACCTGGGCGACTCCCGGTGATGGTGGTGGTGGTGGTGATGGTGGTGGTTTTCAGCAGATCCGGCCGGGCTCTTCCTCCCCGCCGCAGTCACCGTGATCCCCGGGTAGCTCTGGGGCCTGGACGCGGCTGCAGCCACTGCCGTCACCGGTCCATCTAACGTTTCCATCTTCACCCGGAACGGGATCTTGTTCTCCGTCTTGACGATCTCCGGGAAGGAGACGAACTTGTATACGAACTTCTGGCCCATGACCTTCTTGATGATGTTCTTGTCGTAGTAGTAGCGCAGGGCGCGGCTGAGCTTGTCGTAGTTCATGTTGGTCTTGTTCTTGCGGAGACCCCACATACGGGCCACCTCCTCCGAGTTGTTCAGCTTGAACTCCCCCTCGTTGCCCGTCCATGTGATCAGGTGGGCTTTATTCTTGTCCATCAGGAGTTCCAAGAGGAACTGCCAGAGAGTCACGTTGGCTTCCATGCCTGTAAAACAGGGAACAGGAAGTGTATGGGAATTAATGTGGGTAGAGGTACCATCAATATATATAGATACTTACAATACGCCAGTTTGGAATTTCAACTGCGCATGTGCACAATGACAGCTATCCAGAATGGCCCGTGACCTAACGCGCGCGTATGAACGCGCAATGTGGTCGGACAACGCGCACGTGTTAAATTCAATCAGAATGAGCGTTCGCGTAACATCGCGTGACAGTACGTTATTAGCAATTTCATCCCGAATAACCTTTGACCTTCGAGATAACGAACTGGCTTATTGAATACAACTCGGTCCTCGTCTGATTGCAAACCTGACAACACCTTTCCCATCCAATTTTCAAGGAGGTTTAAACAGAATCTACTGAGCGCGAAAAATCTGCTGAGCCAAAACATAATAACGATAATAATCAAAATTTAAGAACGCTCAAATAGTAAACTATATCACACGCTTACAATATTATTATTACCCCAGCTCATCAGGTCCATTAATCATTCCGGAAACCTTCTAAACTCCCTGGGGAGTACACGATATATGTAAAGCAAGCGACTGGACCAAATATATAATTTTTATTGTATAGATAAATTGGCGCAACCGTATATGCCTACATGTAATTCCTACTTAACCTCTCTGTATAATGTGGACTGGATCTTCATCACTGCCGATAGATGATTGGCTATACAATGTCATATTTCAGATGTTAATTGTTCTGCTTGTCAATCACAATTGAGTATTGCATATGAAAGAACTAATGAACTGTTGCTTTCGAGTTACTGAAAAAAATATTCAAAGTGAACAAAGAAAATTGGAAGGAGCGGGATTAAAACCTGCGACCTCCGTAATACCATACCGGCGCTCTACCAACTGAGCTATCTTACCCTACGGTGGCGGTTTCTCAAATTGTCAGTGTCTTTTGTTCGGTGGGCGCTTTGTTAATAACTGAAAGGTCCTATATATGTCCAAAATATTCTTTTTCGTCTATTCTCGTAAAGTTTAAAAAGAAAAAGGTAGCTGAAATGTCAACGCTGCGGTACACGAATGCGAACTGTTTGACTTCCAATCTTTTTCAAATTTGAATGAAAGTTGAATGTCTACGTGTCTGTCTGTAAGTTTGCGTTGTAAGAAGCCAGCTCATAATGTACCCGATTTAACCATTTATCGTTATAATGCTACATGTTTGTATTCGATTGTTCATTCTTTTGTGATCTTCTCCATACCAGCGTTCATTTATATCTTGTCATTTTGTTTGTATATATTTTAATACCTGTCTAATAATTGTTGCTGTTGATTTTTTTGGAGTAATATCGACTAATTGTTTTGATCTTCTGACCTCTAAAAGGGGACCAACTTTGATAATTCTTTTGACTCGGAGGCATCTAAGCTTTTGTGTGATTTAATCACTGTTGTCTAACTTTGATCTGTTCTTCACAAATCACAATGTGGTGAAACTAAATGGATCAAACCATTCTTTATTGTAAAGCCTTGTTTCTGACGATGACATTGGAAATCATTACAATAGATTCCAGTTATATATTACCAAGCCTGGAAAATAGCAAGTCATATATTGTAACTGCCACGTGACTATAGTGGAATCTATTTCCGTGTGAGGTACGTGCTAATAATCTATAGCGCGCGTTAAAACCAACAACTGAGGTAAACTTGTACTCGATGCGTCTTCAAATTATCTGATTTCACAAGAGAAAATATCTGGTTTGGTTATAGAAAATGTCCCAGTATATCTCTGCAAAAAATATTAACAACTCAATTCTCTATGTGGTTTATAAATCTAGGCTCCAAAAAAAGGAAACTTAAACGCGCGGAAATCCTCATTCATTGCCTTCAATTTCCATCGAATCCTGTTTATTGCTCGCCTCATTGGACAACACTGTGATTGTGAGCGCCAAAATTCCCCCAGCTCAGCCCGCCCAAGACGGAAGTGGCTGCTCATAAGCACCGGGCCTATCCAGGGTCCCGGGCCATCTCTTTCCTGTCCTCAAACAAACGCGTTCCAACCACGCGCCTGGCACCCGAAATTATGTTTATCTCTGGAACAATATGGATTAGCCGGTGCAGCACAGCGGAATAATGCGCATCCGATGACGTCATGGTCAGAGGGTGAGTCAAAAAAAAATTTCCTTCCGGCTTCATTAATTTGCAGGAGATTGTTTGTTTCAGTCCCCCTGATTTTCCCTTAAAAGAAAACGGTCGGCCGCTATTAATAACTCTTGCAAGCCTTGTGGTTGGGAGCGATAATTAGAAGTGGATAACCACATGTTTTAGCCGCTTAACGGAGTTCCATTTCAAAATGGTCGCCGGAAATAAGACTCAAAGCCGCCGACAGCTCACGCGTGTAGTTATGTCTGAATCAGTTACCATAACCACACTTCAAAAAATCACACTTTGTAACCACACTTCCAAAAATGTAAAGAAAACTTCCAAGTAAACAACGACCTTTAAAATTGAGGGAATTCCCGTATAATTCACTTCACAGTTTCGTCAATGTTTCAGTCCCATTATCGAGTATAGATGTACATGTATACACGACTTTAAAAAGGAAGAAAGAAAAAAAGCTATAGGCCTATGCATACTGCACAGGGACGATTATATTCCTTCTCGGCCTCAGAATATTACAAATACCATTGTATTATCTGCTTCGTCCACGTATCATAACTTTCCCAAGACCCTTCTAATCAGCACCAAAAATGCTAGAAGCACCAATTTTGGATCGAAACTCATCTAACCCCATGGGGCAAAATTTACTCTCTCTCTCTCACGGTAGGGATTACCTCTGAATTCACGTTAAGAAAACTAATAGTCGTCAGCTATAGTGTTTTTAGATTGGCAGGTGACATAAATTTTGAAACTTGACAGAGAGAAAATTTGGACTTAAATTCGATTGAGTGGTTTGTCGATGAAAAGCCAGCCTTATCGAAAACACGAGACGCCGAATTCTATTGTTTTCCCTTCTGATTATGATTGCAATTTTTTGTAACAAGGACACATCACCATGGGAAAAAATGTGTACATTTGACAATGATTGACATTTGCCCGTCAAGTTATCCATGACTATGTGCGATAAAGTGGCATAGACCACATACTCCCAATAAATTTAAAAAAATGAATCGAAATTTGACGCACAACAAACGTTAGTCTACATGCCTGTGTTCGATCAATTTGATTCCACAACAACATCAACGCACCTTTGAGTTTCCCCCCAAGCCCCGCGGCCGTCTGCGGTGTCTGTGCCCCTGCGGTGGTCTGCTGTTGCTCCATGGGGTGTTCGCCGGACGGGTACTCCGACTTGACAGTGCTGGGGTTGGAGACACGCCCAGGACTCGCCTTATCTACAGGGACCAGCGTGAAACAAGTATACATTGTTACAAATCTGAACCCAGAAAAAAAAGAATTAGCAAGCGGTGGCCGTGTGTTCCAGACGTCGAGAGAGAAAGGGCGAGATGTAGAGAGAGCAAACGCTACAACTCAACAAGGCTCCGGGTCCAATGCAATTATGGGCCCACTTCCCGGTCGCGACCGGCCCAGGCAGTACGAGGAAACAAGAGTTTGCCTTCTACCGTGACGTTCGGGAAGTGATGTTCAGAAGAGGGAGGGAAAAAAATCACTGTGTGAATTTGCCATTGAAAAATCACACAGAGCCAGCAGTATTTCTGGTTTTGTCAGAACTCGAGATTTCCCCTTTAAAAACCCCAAGTCCACGCTGGCAGATCCGCCGGTATTGTTTGAACACGGATGTACATGTACTGTACACTGACTATAGAATAAAATATAGTGGACTAAATAACAAAGCTATGTTCAGAATGACATGACAAATATACATGCAATAAAGAAAATGAAAGCACTAATGAAATGAAACTGATTAATGGACAGGACTGATGAATGGACAGAATAAATGCTTGTACAGGCATACAGTACTAACTGATCATTCATAGATCCATACTCTTGTGTTGATTTTCTTTATGTTGTCGATGGATGTGTCGATGGATGTATCGATCGATCAATTGATCGATACATCCATCAGCATAAAGAAACTCAAAGCAAGAGTATAGACAGTAGTGTTTTTATATGAAAGCGGGTACGTACTGGTACATAATTATGGTACAGCAACTCTAATAAAAGAAATCTCAACGAAAGTTTTCCTGCTGCTCAAGTATAAACCCCTTCAGCCGCGCGCTGTGTCTTGTGGCATCGTGCAGGAAGTAACTAAGCTGACGATATAGTCCATATGACATTGTTGTGAACTCGTGAATCACATAAAATTGCCAACCTTTTTGATAACAGTTCCCAGGCAAATAAGCCGTCACAGATTTGTCATCTTCTACCGACCAGCGCTGTTTCACTATGAGATATGACTCATTCTGTAGGTGCGTTCCAGACCAAACAACGAAATCAAGCCTTGTACATTCAAACACTGTTCACGCATATGGACTCCATGATGGAAAAATATGAAGAAAAACAAAACCGCGAACCCATAGCCAGTAAACGGTTAACCCCAAATACCTAGAAATATCGTCACAAACTGTTAGAATCGCTGGTTCCGAAGGCCACACACTGTGCCACGACTCGCAAGCCACACACGCGAAAGGGTACCAGGCAAATAGTCAAAAGCGAAAAGTATGCAACCCTATAGGTGGTCCTTGACCCGATAATGACACCCCCACGATGATGTCATGGGCTCAGGAATGCTTAAAAATTGGTTCCCCGAACGCCACAATCGTAACAAAGACAAGGGGTAACCCCGTGTACAAGTGACACACCATATTTGGTGAGCCACTGCTGGTAACGTGACGTGTATAATAGTCTGTGTTGATTTTTCATTGTACATGTACAAAGAATCCAAAATCACTTATGTCAAGGGTTGGTACTGCGCCATGCGCCAGCGTATAATACAACATATGGGATATATACAGGCTACGTGCATTTCAGACACTCACAGAAATCTGTCAAAGTACTTTGCCATTTGTAGAATGTTGTGTGATGAAATTCCGAGGGAAAAACTTTTGTCGAGTCATACATTAACACCAAATCCGTGACTCATTATAAATCTACGAGCCCGTGACCGCAAAACACACAATTTTTTGTTTACTGTGATGCATTGTTCAGAGACCAACAACCACTGGGAAACAGTTTGGCGACGCCCTTAAACACTTAAAGACTTACTATTTCCCTTGTATACTTTAGACTGCGGTAATTAATTACATTGTATACAACTTTCTTTTAAAACTCACCTGCATTATAAGATGAAGGGGTGAACTCTTCCGTCGGGCTCGCAGCGGGAATGGCGGGGGACGGCGCCCGTGTGTTCCCGGTTAACATGACGCTGGTGTCACGGTCAAATAAAAAGACAAACTCCGACGGTAAAATTCACTCGCCGGGTACCGGGTGCACGTGTGGAGTTCAGTGTTTTGCCTCTGCTACCAGCATCAAGCTGCTTCTGTGGAGGAATGTAAAGTCCAACATTTAGCCGCAGTTGTCCGAAATAGATCTGACTTCGCTGCATTTCTTCCAGTCAGTGCGTCACCGTCACGAAGCTATTTTAAATTAATTTAGTATAGCCCTATGCTCAACATCAAATTTACTACTGCATTTTATCATAGAGGTATGCAAAAACATCATGTTTAATTTTAAAAATGAAACAAAATAAAATAAACCAAAACCTCGTTTCTAGAAACGTATCGTGCAGACCAGTAAAAACGAGATGACCTATTTGCTTTTTAAAAACATAATTACACAATTTTCCAACAGCGTTAGTCATCGCATTGAGGAATAATTAGACATTCCTTTATGGTCATCGCGACAACTCTTCCTGCAGCGCATAAAATACTCGCAACTAATAAACGAAGTCACGAATTCAGTACTGAAACCGCAGCTGCACTGCGTTCACATAAAAACCACATGCACCGACACTGCAAAACCAGACTTCATTCACGTAGCACGGTAATTAGCATAATTGCCAGGACAGTGATAATTTCGCAATGACGTACGTCTGTAGAAAAAAATTGACGTGCGCGTGCGCCACAGGGACCTTTTTTTTAATGAATCCGAAGCATGTTTGAGTCAAACGATCGTTGGGTGTTGGGTATTGTCATTTATATCATTATACCTGGCTATTATGTATAATACTATACAGCTATCCATTCTTGAACCATTGAGGAATAAAACACATTCTTCCATGCTTGAACTATATATCTGATGGTATTCTATTCCACAACCACCAAGGAAAGTGATACCGGGGTATTTCATGTTCTCGCAATTTCTCGGTCAAGTCACGAACTGAAGGAATTTTCTGTCCTCGCGCTTCACAATTGTAGAACACGCGGCCTTTCGTTTTTACCTGTGTTCAATGATCGACGTAACAACGTTGAGACTTGCCGCATTCACGTCAACCGCCAGCTTTTTGAGTGGGCGTGTACAAGCTCTCCTAAATACTCATAGACTCGTGCCTATCAGGCAAAGACTAACTGCGTTTCCTATTCCACTTTAAAAAAATAAGTGGATATACTTAATTTATTCATGCAAGATGGATACTGAATAAATCTGCTATGAAACATATTCATACAGCGCCGTGCCGAATGTTTAGCTTAAGCAAAAATTCCCTTGCAACTTCAGGATCACTTCGTCTTATTAGAGGGTTGATATATAAAGAACTGGATATAAAATTTGCATTATAACTAGGTCCAGCGAAAGTAGGTATACAACCTCAGCAGAGTACACTTGCAGGTATTTAAGGGCTATTTTATAAAAAGAAAATATTCAAATCATTGACTGAAAAGGCTCATTCGATCTGAGAGTATTCAAAGCAAACCAAATTTAATGCATTAATTCAGTCCAAACCCATGGACTCAATATGAACTATTAACCAAAGTTTATAGTTCACTATGATGCGTACTATGTTCCTTTCTTTTAATACATTTGTAATACATGTACATATTATTAGGCCTACTCCAATAAAAAAAAAACCAGGTGTCTGGTGTTTTAAGCCAGACAATAAAAATATATGCCCCAGTTTGCTCAAAAATGGTAAAAAGCTGATTCTATCTGCATACTGCTATTGTGCAACTTCTGCAGACTTACTGCACGTACACACGCAATTTTATTTCTCGTATCGTAAACACAACTCTTGGTATTGTCAACAGCAAAAAAGTATTTCACAAATGGAGAAATTAAGTTTTGAAGAATCAACAACATTTCATCAAGTTTATCTCATGCCCCCACGAGACCAAATTTTGTAAAAGAAACCGAATGGGGAAACCCCCATGAAAGAACTTTTCCACCACTTCTACGAAAAAGGTTCCACTGACAAACTTTCCCAACTAAATTCAGGGGTTTTCATTTAACCCCCCCCCCCCCCCCGCCCCAGTTTTAAATCAATGGACATCGTCGAACGTGAACTATACCCGGGATACCGGATACGGGCAGCGGGGCTAGCGGTACACCCGAATCCCAGACCCGGATATCCGGTTATACCACCGGCGGATCAGGCGCAGGGTGCGCTGTGTGCCGCCCCAGATAAAAAAAAGAAACGCCGGCATTTTTTATGGGGCCGCCACCTGTTGTATACACAATATGCGCATGCGGTGGGCAGATAACGCAATAATATAATAACATCACGTGGAAAATACTAATTGTAATGTACAGCTGGGGGGCCTATACTCATTACGATTGCAAACAGTGTGCGACACTGATAAGGCCCATTAAATTAACGTAGTGAATTTATTGATATGGCCTGCATACAGTGTGATTGTGGTATTTTTCATATAATCATCTCCCCTGCATTTGTTCAATATTTTTGGAACTTACTGAACTTGATTCTTGGGTCAGTGTAAATCAAAATACTTAATAGTATCTGGTGATGTTACGTCAGGACCTTCAAATTTGGGAACATTAATAAATGACTCCTTTCTGAATCATTGAACCAAATCCACAGAATATTGACAAATTAAAAACCGTTTATCAGAAATACAGATAAATATACTATAAAAAGATAAAGAAAAACAGAAGATTTGTTTATGCAAGTTCGCCCCGAACAAGGAAAAGCCACCCAAGGTACGGAGCTACAAATAGAAAAAAACATTAAACTTACAAGAGGTAGCAATTAAATTATTCCTCTTGAAGCAGGAAAGGTCGAAGGGAAACATGCATCTGTGAATTACACACGGAGGCTAGTACGTGGAGAAATATAAATAATTTAGAAGACAATGGTCATTATGATTTCACTGACACGGAAACGTAAAGCACATGGTAAACACCGCACCAGTGCTGTGTATACTATGAGCTTTCGGTTCGTAATTAAACTCTGGACAAACTAAACACCTGTCTGAACTGGTGGTTATATCACCTGCTTTTGTTAATGAACATATTAAACAAATACCGGTAGTCAATGCAACAAAACAAGTCATTGATGGGCACGTTGGTGTTGAGAAATAACTGCATTAACCTAACAGTCCTGACTCCTCCAATTTTAATATGAATTTCCACACACTCTAGCCAGTTAGGGTTAAAATGTGTAGTGGCCGGTAAACGTCGGCTCGTCAGCCAACAAACTCTCTTTAAGCCTGAGCATCTGAATAGGGTGTAGACACGAACTGTCTACCAGAAAGATATGTCCAACCCAAGTTTTTTTAGGGGTGAAAAATAAGCCCCCTTTTCGCCCCTAAAAATGCTACAAGATGACTCACCCGTCTCGTAGTATATTGATGTACTACTACCAGCACTGACGTCCGTTCAGCTCAGCGGTGATTTAACTAATGCGGTTGACACACACCATCACACAGCCACGGTCGTGTGACAATCGCCAAGTCAACTCTGGCTCGAAACCGGAAGTACGTTCGGGGAAGCACCCTATAAATAGACACGGCCTGCCTTGTGCGTACATGATGACGTCTGAGTCCAGCCAGCGGCTCGTGATCGAGAGCGGTCGTGAAGTGCCAAAACGTCTGGCGCCTGTACAATTGCCGTACACAACAAGCGGTTAGGGACTGGGACACGGACCTTAAGTGTCACCTGGGCTGACGTTTTAGAGTTGCTTCAGTCGTTTGGTGTTATTTAGTCCAATTAAATTATCTTCCAACGTTTCAAAAGAGAACAAAGATCTTGTTAAAAACTAACGTTATTTTGTAACACTAGATTAAATGAGTATCCTTTTGTTATATAATTTAGTTTGACAATAATTTTGTGCCTATTTCTCGTGGTGAAATGAGACAAAGAACCCATCAGACTGAAACGAGTTTATTTCTACTTGCGCACAACCTGAGATCGGGGCTTTTTGAAATGTTTTATTTCCATTCTTCCGTTTTCGTAATTTGTATTATTTTGTTTATTTCCCCCGGGTTTGACAGAAGACGGAACCCCTCTGGACTCAACGAAAGGGAATCAGGGACCGCTCTTGACGTGGATATAGAGCAAATCTTTGTGCTCAATTTTTCAAGGAAACGGTAATCGTCGACGAAATTAGCTAAAGGCCTTCTCGTCTGATCACAGTGATGCATTGTCGGTTCGCGTCGTCACGATCTGAACCTTTTATTGCCAAGTTACGAAATCGATTTCATAGTTTATTGTTATGCAATCAAACTAAACTCTTTTACCAGCTGCTGAAGTTTGCGGATAGGCCTATCCATGAAGGAACAAAAACTTAATGTTAGATTGTACACTTGATAATAGTTGTTTTGTTTTTTAGTTGCGGGGTGCAAGATTTTCTCTTTTTTTCTAAGGAGAAGATTAGCTGGAGCATGTGTTTTATTTCTCCATGGCTGGAGATCATAGAACCCCACCACAAGGTCTTACATACTGCCCTTTAGTCCTTGGGCTTGTTGTCATCTTGTGATTGGCTATTAAATTGGTCGTGAATAGTTCCCCACAGTGTACGTGAGCGTTGAATAAACGAAATAAGCCTATTTGGTCGAGCTGCTTGAGTAAGTGAACTTAAAAAATTGCTCTTTTAATACTTTGCTCTTTGTATACGTTTTCTACTTTTTTGAGGATTCTTTTTTTTTAGGAAAAAGGTCCGAGAACCAGTCTTCTAGCTCCCATAGCAAAGTACATCGAATCTAGCTAGCCAATCACAATATGGCAACAAGGCTACGACTAACGAGCAGTCTTAGGAGGGGGTAAAGGCCAAAGGTAAATATTACGTGTTCACACTAAATTCATGCTGCAGTTGTCAAACCTTGGACTTGGTTGGCCCGCAGAGATGGTGTCATCTACCCTAGTTGGCCCCTCTGGGCAGGCATCATGCGCAGTCATTGTACTATAGATTCATACCTTGCACCGTACTCAAACGGAATGAAACTGCAGGGAAGTACATATTTTTGCATACATTTTTGTTTCTAATTTTAGGGGAATTTTTAAAAGTTTATCTACAGAATTACGTAAGCATAATTGGGGCTATTCAACCTTTTCAGGGGGTTATATTCCCCATATACCTCCATCCGGTGTCGTATGAGTTTTGGAACAGAACGCTTTTATTCACACAAAAAAGGTTTACATTATTCTTTTTTCGTCCGGAAAAATATTTTGAAAAGGTGGGGGCTAAGGAGGGGGAGTATAATATCGTTTGTGATATTGTTTGCGCTTTCAATTGCTTTAAAAGGAGAAATATTGTTCCCCGGCTCCAAAGCTGGACTAATTTATTGTGCAATAAAAATGTACCGTAAACATTTGACTAATGGATATGCTACAACATCGGGTGCGATTTGTATGGCATCTGTAATGTGTGTAATGCTTCAACAGTTTTGTGCTTTTCACTTTCGTGCATAGATCTTGATATCTTTTTTATGAATTTCGTTTGACTGATGATCATCTTTGGACACAGTGCGGTACGTGTTAAGTGGACGTTGTTTGCATGAAATGACGTCACACTTACGAAGACAATTCCCCATAGTACAACCGCGCTTGGTTATTTTTACATGTGCCTTCCCCCACCCCCACCCCCACAAACGAAAAAAGAATTTTATCTTTCCTGTCAGCAGAACTTTGACTTGCAATAAATGCATTAGGGATACCGGGAGGGAAGGGATGAAGGGATCTTGGTGCGAAAACTGAAGCTTCAAAACTGGATAGATTCGTTATTTCAAAACTGTCTTTAGATTTAGGGCTTTTCTCCCTCTTTGGTAGTGGATTCTCCGTCATGTTCCTACTCCAATTGTTTCCATACCGAAAAAACAACAACCAACCAGCCAGCCCGCCAGCCAGCCCGCCAGCCCGCATTTGCAGTAAACAGGAAGGTAGTGGTTTTAAATGCTTAAGACATTTAAATTGTTCTCACTCAAGAGGGCGCTTTTTGTCTGATACTAGGGGTGTACCACACTAAATAAACTCCTATTGACCTTAGTGTGAAATCCATGAACTTCACAGTGAACAAAATCCTTATCCAGGAGTCTCTCAGTTTTGTGACACTACTGAAAATTATAGTTTGAATCTTAATCTGTCAAATAATTTTAAATTTTTGGCAGGTCAGCCGTTGAGAATGTTTGATTATTATCCCCAGAAAGTACCACCCCCGAAATTGTGTTTTTTTCTCTAACCGGCTATAGCTGCCATTTTTCATAAAGCATCCCTCCATCACTTGCCAAGCCAAATAGGACCAATTTTAAAGCCAAATTTATCAAGTCTTCACAAAAGTTGAAGCACAGAACCCCCAGGTCGTGATAGCTGATCAGAACTACTCAATCTATCAATTGCATGACCCAAACAAATGTATTATTTAAACAAAGTTGTGGGTTTACAATTATTTATGGTAATCAGTTTGGCGCAGACATTTTGGCCTATTTAGTGTGGTGCACCCCTAGAACGAGCTCCATACAAAAAGAGCGTACAAGCAGTACACGTAGGCTAAAAGCATTTACTAAAATAATCCATCGAATGTTGAAGAAGTGTTTGTTAAAAATAAACTAAAGACGAGCTTTTTACCAAATCAACTAAGACATATGGAACCCGCCCGAACAAAGTTTGATTTTTGTGTGTGCACATTTTGTATGGAGACACCACTGTTGGACCTCTGATGCCGTTATGTTTGGCCTCATGGATATGACAATTTGCATTAGCACAAACAAAAGTATTTTGCAATTACTCTCTTGAACTGCTACAGACGATCTGGAAATTATAGTAGTATGGAAATGTCAGCCCCTGTTAAAATTCCCCCTTACTGCCATTTTAACACTTGGTCCGACAGGAAAAGTTCCCACGATTTCGAAGCATGGTCCACCTCTATGTTCCAGTAAATTTAATTAGCACCCAGTAGCAGATTTTACCCCTAAGTTGACCAAGTCCATATGTGGCTAAGACGACCCCTTTGTCTCAACACAGATAAGTAATTGACCAGATGGGGATGTGGCCAGAGAACCCAGCCAACATGGCTACATTTTATGCCACTGGCTAAAACTGTTATGGCTGTCTGCCATTTTATGACCATGTCTAACACGTGTAGTCAGTAACTTTCTGATTGGCCACTCTCCATCCCAAGGTGGAATATCTGCCTGGTTTCATAATTTTGACCAATGAGATTGTTCCACCGAAATGGGCAGAGCGCGTGGTCAAGGAATAATATTCCCCCCCGATCGCCGGATTCTCCTCAGAAAGCGATTAAGACCTCTGGTGAGAAGGCTGTTCAGATTGAGTGCCCGTTTACACTATTGGGAACGTTGTACTTTCCCTAAAGTCGTTTCTAATGATAGCCATTCTCACCCTCACCATTGTGCTCTGCTGATACAGGTAAGCCTATTTTCATTGCATAAAAGAAGTTTGTATTTCCTATTACCATTTGACTTATGTGCAGGACACTTTGTATTTTGAATTATGTTGACTCGGTTTGAGACAATCTCAAGATGGGTGGAACAACCCCAATATGAGTATATTGAGTCAGCATTCGTTTGCCTTCAGATATTAACCTTTTTGCCTTGTACCCTGTATTTACTTGTATTATATTGCTGATATTTGGTCGACTCTTGATCGATGTAACTTTTGCTGTTATTTATTGACCGAAATTATCATGTTCGGTTTTGTATTTCATTGATTTCCCGATAGTATTGGAAGATCCATTTGTGATTGCCGATTACCATTCTGTTATGACTGCAGTATTCACTTAAATCGGTCACTATACTCTCAGTCCGTGTACAATTATATTTTCCTCTTGGTTGATTTCCGATTACTTTGAATATTCTTGTTGCATACTTTTTTATATGATACCTCGTGGCCTAAAACTTCGATCATTCGTATGACATGACCAATATTTCATACATGCACGTTTTTCCGTAAATTAACTGGTCTTGTTCACGAGATTTACAATATTTTGATTGTCTTCCAAATTATGTGTGTATAGGCCTACACATTACCTTCCTTTTCTGTTATGTCCCGTGACATCCTGCTGACTATTAATTGTGTACAGCGAGTGTGTACAAACCACATGGAACTTGCCCCAGGATGACCTTGAGTAAGGTTACCGCAATGCGCTATAGGCCAACACAATTGGGTTTTGGCCAAGTCAATTATTCCCTGATGTTTTGATTAGCATTTTATGGTATTTACCACTGTGCGGAGTACTGACCGTGGTTATCATGTTCTGGGTGAACTTTCGATCAATGTATAGTTAGCTGAAAGTATCATTCCACTGGAAATGTGTTCTGGGCGAACATCCCAAAAAGATATGCAGTTTGACCTCTTTCCTTTTTTTGTAAGCATTCTTTTAAGCGTTTCATATTTTAGTTAGAGATATTGCTTTTAGTTTTTTAGTTCTGTATACAAATATGTTGATCCTCGATAATTCAGAAAGCGATTAAGACCTCTGGTGAGAAGGCTGTTCAGATTGAGTGCCCGTTTACACTATTGGGAACGTTGTACTTTCCCTAAAGTCGTTTCTAATGATAGCCATTCTCACCCTCACCATTGTGCTCTGCTGATACAGAGAGTACTTTCCATATAGGTCATGCTTTGGGGAGCCGACCCGGTTCGCCTCCCCACACACCTGTCCCATTCCCCTGTTCGTGATATCATCGGAACTCGGTTTGTGTGCCTGAACCCTGATCTTCGGACTCGGAGCCACCCCCGTGTCAAGCCTCAGTCAAGTCCATCAAGCCACACCCAAGTTCTGATGCAAGCGCCAGAAAACCCAGCTAAGATCCATAACCTGTATTTATAATATGATGTATTTGCCATTTTGTTTCTAATTGAATTATCGTGTACCATATCAGTGCTAATCCTAACTGGATGAACCCTTGTTTATTTAGTAATTCCTGTGCCTATTCGATTCAAGGTACTTCTTTATTTTACATTTTTCGGATTGAGTTTATTGCTCATGGATGTAGTCAAATTTTATTTATTGTTTAGCGATTCAAGACATTCATTCAATTGGGATTACTCACTGATTTGGCTTCTGAACTGAACTGCACCATTTGATTTATTTCTTATCCTCAATTCTATTGTTGTATGCACTGTATATTTTTTGTGATGACCTTGGGGTGATGAATATTGAATTACAACATTTTATCCCGAGAAAGAGGATCAACGTAATAACTTGCTGTCCGTGTGGATTTATTTCTGAGCAAAGTTCCTTTAACAAAACTACGAACCTAGCAGGAACCCATTAAACGTTGGGACAACCTGTGACATAAATTTGGAGGCACCGCCCGGATTTGCTCAATTTTCAATTCTATTTCCCTTGTTGATTTCCTTTGCTATTTGGTTGATTTTTATGTACGCTCGGTTTTTTATTTTTGGTGACGGAAGGGAAATTCCAAAATCAATTAGCGGAAGCTCACGATATGTTGATCCTTATTCTTTGTTGTTGATATTATCATTGTTGATTCTTTGAATTTGCTTTATTTGTGTTATGATTTAACCCGTTTGTTTTCATTGTGCTTGTATTTTTTCCACATTTTGTTGTAGCAATTTATTGCAATTGCAGTGTGTATTATTGTGTTATCATTGTAATAACCTTTGACCTGTACCAGCTGAGCACAATGGAGTTCAATGAGGCCCTTAAGGATTTTTTGTCCTCACATGATATGACCTTAGAGGACCTTAAGGGATCCCTTAGCCTAGACCCCCCAGAGATCGATTCTTCTTCCCCTCCTAAACCCGCCATTGTCCATGTCGTGGAAAAACAGTCTGCCAGCAGATCGTACAGACGGTTACGATTATTCTCCGGTCGGACACCTATCCCCGCTGGCGAACTCGACTTTGAGAACTGGCGGCGGCTTGCAAGGCAACTTCTCAAGGATGAGACCATCTCAGAGGCCGAGAAGAAGAGCAGGGTCACCGAGTCCTTAGTTCCTCCAGCCTTGGATGTGGCCTGGGCTGTCGGCGAGTCTGGGTCGGCCACAGAGTATTTGGACTGTTTGGGGAAGGCTTATGGCTCTACCGCAGATGGGGATGAACTGTTGACCACGTTTCGTTGCGAGTATCAGCGTGAGGGGGAGAAGGCATCGGAGTACCTTTTGCGCCTTCACACGATGCTGACGAGAGTAGTTGAGGCGAGCGGTGTGACGCAGGAGAGCAGCCATGCGATCCTATGTAGCCAGTTCCAACGCGGTTGCCTCTTCAATGACCCACTCCTTCATACACTCCAGCTGCAGGCGAAGAAGAATGACCCGCCCACCATACTGGAGCTGCTCCGTGACGTTCGGGTTACCGAGGAAAGGCTAGAAGAGAAGTCAGATAGACGGAGGACCACGTCGCAGAAGTCTCCTTCGAAGAAAGTTATGATACAGGCCGTATCTGCCCATCCCACTTCAGCTGTGGGCCCTGATACACCCAATGAGATTGAAGAGTTGCGCCAGGCTGTAGACCGCCTCCACAGGCGTTTGGACGGTTTCTTCAAAGGGCAAGGATCCCCGCACCGTCAGTCTTCTTCAACTGCCATGCCCCGTCCTCGTCAGCGTGCCGTAATCTTCTGCTACAACTGTGGCGAGGACGGTCACCGGATGGACTCTTGTGAGGCCCAGAAGAACGCCCCCCTAGTCCAGCAAAAGATGATGGCTCGACAGGCGAGAGATGTGAGTGGAAAGAAGTCGGGAAACGACAGCGGGCAGCTGTAGTGGATCCGACAACCGCCCCAAACCGCCCAATGGGTCCAGTGAAACACACAAGTGCTGAGATACATTACCAAGGTTCTTCTTCCAAGTACGTCAGCGATGTCCCCCCGGGTGTCGTCGGTGAACAGCCCATTACCCCTGTCTTCATCGATGGACACGCCTCCAAGTGTCTCCTTGATACTGGGTCACAGGTCACTTGTGTATCTGCAGGTTTTCACGCCCGCCATCTGCCTCATCGTCAGCTACGACCCCTGTCACACCTCGCGGTGATAGGTGCGGCTGGAAAACCGGTGCCATACCAGGGCTACATCGAGTTGAACCTCAAGTTTCCGGCCAGCTCCGCAGGAACACAACAGGAGGTCACGACCCTAGCCCTTGTGTGCCCTAATCGGCAAGGAATGGATGATGTCCCCTTGCTTGTTGGCACTAACACCAGTGTCGTGCGCGGCATGTTGCGGGCATGTGAGGAAAAGGCTGGAAAGAAATTCATTGGGAAACTCTCGGTGGACCGTGTATGGGAGACGGCATATAAGTGTTGCCTGACTTCTCCGTCTACTGGTAATTCGAGTACCATAAAATCCGTCAGGGCTGTTACCATCGGGCCAGGTGAAGAAGTGCACGTGACAGGTCAGGTTCACAACCATCCCCGGTCCAGACGTGAAGTTCTCGTCGAGCAGGGAAATTCGGCTCAGCTCCCGAATGGCATCACTGTGAGAAACAGCCTGGTCGAGTTATCTGCAGGGAGGAGAGTGAAAACTAAAGTAGTTCTGGCTAATTCGTCATTTCAAAGTATCACGGTCCCCGCACGTTGTCAACTTGCCTCTGTCTCAGACATAGCTGAAAAACTTCCGTTCCCCTCAGAGGAGGAGTCTCCATCTACCCCTAATTTCAGTCAGTCCGGTCCCGCTGGCGAGAGTGTTGAGTTTAATTTTGAAGGGTCACCCCTCCCTGAAGAAGATATCAGTCGGATCACAGCACTCTTGCGCCGCCGTGTCGATGTCTTTTCTCAAGACGACTTAGACATCGGCTGTACTGCGTCAGTGAAACACAAGATCCAACTGACTGACGAGACACCTTTCCGGGAAAATTGTCGCCGTATTCCTCCTGCCGACTATGCCGATGCCAGGCAACACTTGAAAGATCTTCAAGGTAAAGGCATCATACGCGACTCGGAAAGCCAGTTTGCCTCTCCTATTGTTCTTGTGAGGAAGAAGAATGGCGACCTCCGTCTTTGCATAGATTATAGAAAACTCAACACTCGAACTGTGCGTGACCAATATTCCATCCCCAAAATAGAAGACACCCTCCACGCTATGAATGGTGCGTCATGGTTCTCTTGCCTCTATTTGAAGTCAGGCTACTATCAGATTGAGTTGGCAGAAGAGGACAAGCACAAGACGGCTTTCTGGTGCCCTCTTGGCTTTTACGAGTTTAACCGTATGCCGCAGGGTATCACTAATGCACCGGCCACTTTCCAGCGCCTCATGGAGAAGTGTATGGGCGATCTCCATCACAATGGTGTTTTTGTTTACCTCGATGACATCATTGTCTTTGCCAAAACCGCAGAAGAACACGAAGAGCGTCTACTTGGAGTATTGGAGCGTCTCCGTCGGTACGGGCTAAAACTTAGCCCGTCAAAATGCAAGTTCTTCCAGTCGTCGGTAAAGTGTCTTGGTCACGTCATTTCTGCTGAAGGTGTGAGTACCGACCCCTGCAAGATAGATGCAGTTAGGTCGTGGCCTGTCCCCAATACAGCACGGGAGTTGAAATCATTTCTAGGGTTCACTGGTTACTACCGCCGTTTTGTGGAGAATTATTCGTCAATTGCCAGGCCCCTAAACGAGTTAACTGCGGGTTGTGACTTGACGAAGCGGCATCGTGGCAAGACAACGAAGAGGAAACACCGAGTTAAACTTCGCAGTCCCAACGAGCCCTTCGGTGAACTGTGGACCTCGGCGTGCCAGGCGTCATTTGAGACCATCACACAGAAGTTAACGACTGCACCCGTGTTAGGTTTTGTTGATTATCAGAAACCCTTCATGCTCCACACCGACGCGAGTGGGACTGGTCTCGGCGCCGCCCTCTATCAGGAAGGAAAAGATGGCAAACCTCATGTCATTGCATACGCTAGCCGCGGGTTGTCCAAGAGTGAGTTAAATTACCCAGCCTACAAATGGGAGTTTTTAGCGTTGAAGTGGGCCGTAACGGAGAAATTTCGTGATTATCTGTATGGCGGCTCGTTTACAGTTCTCACCGACAACAACCCCCTGACATATATATTGACCACCGCCAAGCTTGATGCCACAGGTCACCGTTGGCTAGCTGCCCTCGCCAACTTTGATTTCGTTGTCAAGTATCGGCCTGGCAACAAGAATGCTGATGCGGACGGGTTGTCACGGAGACCCCAGCCACCCCCAACAGTGGATGATGAGTCGGTAGAGACAGAGAGGAAGATCTCTCAACTCCGCGAGCGTATGAATAGCGAGGACGGTATCTGCTCCCGAGATGTGTTCCAAGCTATTTGCCAACGGCACAGTGTTAGCATGCTGGCACATGAAGCAACAGCCACTAACTACGATGACGAGCCGCCTCTCGTAGAAAGTCTTACAGACTCACCACAAGCCGTACCCCCCGAGTTCATCTCCCTATTGTCTGGCGAGACTGCACTGCCGGCGATGAGCCAGGAAAGATGGCGACAACTACAAGAAGAAGATGAGGCCATACACCAAGTTGTACGGTGTATGAAAGATGGAGAGAATCCCCGAGGAGGCAAGAGAACAGACTTGCTGAAAGAGGCCCAACTTCTTCTTCGTCACTGGGACAAGTTGACCCTTGAAGGCGGGGTTCTCTATCGAAGGTGTACATCAAGTGGTGGTCGTGAGGTATCTCAGCTAGTTGTTCCTAAGACCCACCGCTCCACAGCACTTCGTGGCATTCATGATGACGTCGGCCATCTTGGCTTTGAGCGCACACTTGACCTCGCCCGTTCCAGATTTTATTGGCCGAATATGACGACCGACGTTGAGCACAAATGCCAAACGTGTGAACGGTGCGTCCGCCGAAAACGTCGAGCCATGAAATCTGCACCCCTAGTATCTATCCAAACTAATGCACCAATGCAATTAGTATGTATTGACTTCTTGAGTTTGGAGCCGGACGACAGCAACACCAAGGACATCCTGGTTGTAACCGACCATTTTACGCGCTATGCCCAGGCTTTCCCAACGAAGAACCAGACATCGCGTACCGTAGCCAAGGTGTTGTGGGAAAACTACTTCATCCACTATGGGTTCCCGGAACGGCTACACTCTGACCAAGAGCGAGATTTCGAGTCGCGACTCATCAAAGAGTTGTGTGCTGTCTCCGGGATCAAAAAGACCAGGACCACGCCCTATCATCCTCAAGGGAACGGCCAGTGTGAGCGTTTTAACCAGACGCTGCTCAGCATGCTTGGCACCCTTGAGGATGAACAGAAGAAGAAGTGGAGACTCCATGTTGGCCCCTTGGTGCACGCCTATAATTGTACCAAACATGCGTCCACTGGTGTCTCTCCGTATTTCTTAATGTTTGGCCGTGAACCCCGCCTGCCCATTGACGTCCAGTTTGGGTTGCCCGGGCAACAGAGTGGCGAAACCCACGGCCAATACGTTGTCGGTTTGAAGGAGAGACTCCGGCGAGCCCATGAACTCGCTTCGGCCGTCATGGAGAAGACAGCACAGCGGTACAAGGCCAGATACGACAAGGCAGTACGGGACAATGCACTCCAGGAAGGGGACCGAGTTCTCGTCAGAAATGTCGGCCTTAAAGGGAAACACAAACTTTCCGACCGCTGGAGCAAGATTGTCTACCGAGTGACACGGAGAGTGAGCCCCGACATGCCCGTCTATGTAGTTAGCCCGACTACTGACGATGGCCCAAGTAGGACTCTCCATCGTAACATGTTACTTCCATGTGGATTCCTCCCCTCAGATGATGGGACACCCGTTGAGGAGGTGCGACCCCAGCCTAAGCCTCGGCGCAAACGCCCTGTGAGACGGCCACTTCCCGACCCTGTGGATGATATGGCCGACGCCCTGGACTCTGACATCTCAGACGACAACTTTTATGTTCTTCGTCCAATACCAGCCCCACGACGGTCAATTTCCCTCAACCCAGGAGCCCAAGCGTTTGTTCCTGCGGTAGCCCCAGCAGAGTCCATACCCCCTACCAATGATGTGCCAATTGAATTGTCCATATCAGAACACAGCGAACCTGCCCAAGGTTCACACGACTCAAACTCTGAAGAGATAATTTTATTAGCTGACAATTCTACTTCAAGTTCTGCTTCAAATTCTTCCCCTGATTCATCTCCCCCTTGACGATGAAATTGGCGAAGAGGCAAAGGAGGAAGTGAACCCTGAGCCCCAAGTACCAGCATCAGATGACGTCACAGATGAACCAGACACTGATCCAACCGTGAGTTCTAGACCTGTGCGCAACAGGAGGCCGCCTCAATATTATGGTTTTGAGGCATCTAAAGCCAAATTACTCGAGCAACACCTAGCTATGCAGCAGAAGGCCTTAGAAGTAACGAATAATCTTCTAAGTGCTATGTGTACATAGGAAACATCACCTGCCTGTGATGGGCCATGTCGTGGACGCCATGGTTTAAGGAGGGGAGAATGTCAGCCCCTGTTAAAATTCCCCCTTACTGCCATTTTAACACTTGGTCCGACAGGAAAAGTTCCCACGATTTCGAAGCATGGTCCACCTCTATGTTCCAGTAAATTTAATTAGCACCCAGTAGCAGATTTTACCCCTAAGTTGACCAAGTCCATATGTGGCTAAGACGACCCCTTTGTCTCAACACAGATAAGTAATTGACCAGATGGGGATGTGGCCAGAGAACCCAGCCAACATGGCTACATTTTATGCCACTGGCTAAAACTGTTATGGCTGTCTGCCATTTTATGACCATGTCTAACACGTGTAGTCAGTAACTTTCTGATTGGCCACTCTCCATCCCAAGGTGGAATATCTGCCTGGTTTCATAATTTTGACCAATGAGATTGTTCCACCGAAATGGGCAGAGCGCGTGGTCAAGGAATAATATTCCCCCCCGATCGCCGGATTCTCCTCAGAAAGCGATTAAGACCTCTGGTGAGAAGGCTGTTCAGATTGAGTGCCCGTTTACACTATTGGGAACGTTGTACTTTCCCTAAAGTCGTTTCTAATGATAGCCATTCTCACCCTCACCATTGTGCTCTGCTGATACAGGTAAGCCTATTTTCATTGCATAAAAGAAGTTTGTATTTCCTATTACCATTTGACTTATGTGCAGGACACTTTGTATTTTGAATTATGTTGACTCGGTTTGAGACAATCTCAAGATGGGTGGAACAACCCCAATATGAGTATATTGAGTCAGCATTCGTTTGCCTTCAGATATTAACCTTTTTGCCTTGTACCCTGTATTTACTTGTATTATATTGCTGATATTTGGTCGACTCTTGATCGATGTCACTTTTGCTGTTATTTATTGACCGAAATTATCATGTTCGGTTTTGTATTTCATTGATTTCCCGATAGTATTGGAAGATCCATTTGTGATTGCCGATTACCATTCTGTTATGACTGCAGTATTCACTTAAATCGGTCACTATACTCTCAGTCCGTGTACAATTATATTTTCCTCTTGGTTGATTTCCGATTACTTTGAATATTCTTGTTGCATACTTTTTTATATGATACCTCGTGGCCTAAAACTTCGATCATTCGTATGACATGACCAATATTTCATACATGCACGTTTTTCCGTAAATTAACTGGTCTTGTTCACGAGATTTACAATATTTTGATTGTCTTCCAAATTATGTGTGTATAGGCCTACACATTACCTTCCTTTTCTGTTATGTCCCGTGACATCCTGCTGACTATTAATTGTGTACAGCGAGTGTGTACAAACCACATGGAACTTGCCCCAGGATGACCTTGAGTAAGGTTACCGCAATGCGCTATAGGCCAACACAATTGGGTTTTGGCCAAGTCAATTATTCCCTGATGTTTTGATTAGCATTTTATGGTATTTACCACTGTGCGGAGTACTGACCGTGGTTATCATGTTCTGGGTGAACTTTCGATCAATGTATAGTTAGCTGAAAGTATCATTCCACTGGAAATGTGTTCTGGGCGAACATCCCAAAAAGATATGCAGTTTGACCTCTTTCCTTTTTTTGTAAGCATTCTTTTAAGCGTTTCATATTTTAGTTAGAGATATTGCTTTTAGTTTTTTAGTTCTGTATACAAATATGTTGATCCTCGATAATTCAGAAAGCGATTAAGACCTCTGGTGAGAAGGCTGTTCAGATTGAGTGCCCGTTTACACTATTGGGAACGTTGTACTTTCCCTAAAGTCGTTTCTAATGATAGCCATTCTCACCCTCACCATTGTGCTCTGCTGATACAGAGAGTACTTTCCATATAGGTCATGCTTTGGGGAGCCGACCCGGTTCGCCTCCCCACACACCTGTCCCATTCCCCTGTTCGTGATATCATCGGAACTCGGTTTGTGTGCCTGAACCCTGATCTTCGGACTCGGAGCCACCCCCGTGTCAAGCCTCAGTCAAGTCCATCAAGCCACACCCAAGTTCTGATGCAAGCGCCAGAAAACCCAGCTAAGATCCATAACCTGTATTTATAATATGATGTATTTGCCATTTTGTTTCTAATTGAATTATCGTGTACCATATCAGTGCTAATCCTAACTGGATGAACCCTTGTTTATTTAGTAATTCCTGTGCCTATTCGATTCAAGGTACTTCTTTATTTTACATTTTTCGGATTGAGTTTATTGCTCATGGATGTAGTCAAATTTTAATTATTGTTTAGCGATTCAAGACATTCATTCAATTGGGATTACTCACTGATTTGGCTTCTGAACTGAACTGCACCATTTGATTTATTTCTTATCCTCAATTCTATTGTTGTATGCACTGTATATTTTTTGTGATGACCTTGGGGTGATGAATATTGAATTACAACATTTTATCCCGAGAAAGAGGATCAACGTAATAACTTGCTGTCCGTGTGGATTTATTTCTGAGCAAAGTTCCTTTAACAAAACTACGAACCTAGCAGGAACCCATTAAACGTTGGGACAACCTGTGACAAATAACGCTGTCGTTAGTGCATTCATGTCATTCTAATCCTATTACATGGTTCCAGTAAGCATTTGTTGTTTATTTACTTAGAGAGAGAGAGACGTAGACGGCTGATTTCCAAAATATTTGATTTACTCATAATATATCAAATATTTGCCCAATATTCTCATACAATATTGGACACAGACCCCCACCCCCCCATACACGCACAAACACATATAGTTGTCTCAAAAATAATTTTGATCTAAAAAAGCAGTGTCTTATCAGGCGCGGATCCAGGGGGGGGGGGGGGGGGTTTGGGGTCGAAACCCCCCCCCCCCCCCTGCTCGTTGTCAATTTTTTGTTTTGCTTTTGCTTGTAGGGGCCTACGCCTTGCAAATACAGGTCATATTTTGCCTATGGGTGAGAACAAAGCAGAGGTTAAATGGCGCCACCAACGGTGAGAAAGTGTATCAGCCCCCCCCCCCCCCCCCCCCCCCCCCCCGGGCAAATTTCAGAAACCCACCCTGCAAAAATTCCTGGATCCGCCCCTGCTTATCAAATGTTACGACTTCAGACGAACAGATGAATTGCTGTGATTGGAAGACTTGTCTACTGATTCTACAAATCTTATAAAAAAAGATAAAAACCAAGCATGGTTGCGAAACTTAAAACCTTTTTGTCGTGTAGTTATTTTTTTCGTGTTTTAAGTCGCATGCATCAAAGCCTCTGCTTTCCACGGGTTTGATTTCATATAGGCCTGAGGAATCTCATTGCAAGATGCGTCAATTAATGATTGATTGATTGATTGATTGAGACACTACAAAAAAACATCGTTTGCGGTGACGCATGCATGAATTCAGTTATTTAAAGCGAGTTTATGCCTTTAAATCTTGGGATGTTTTTGTCTGAATATATGAGCATTCAGAGGGCATTGAACGTAAAGTGACGAGTGGGGCTGATTCGGAAATTTGAAATCAGCGTGCATGGGTAGCCTATATAGACCGTTTTGTCGAACTCCCACTGACGGATTCCGGGGAGACAAATGGGGGACTTGTCTTCAATTCCCCCCCCAAAAAATAATAAAATGTTTTCAAAGTGAACAAAGACTCTGGCAGGAGCGGAATTCGAACCTGCGACCTCCGGGTTACCGTACCGGCGCTCTACCAACTGAGCTATGTTGCCCTATGTTAGAGGTCTCCCAAATTGTCAGTATCTTTTGTTCGGGTACCACACACAAAATGTATGCACATTAATGCACAGAGTTGTAAACTTAGCGTTTGTGTGTCATTCTGGAGTCATACTCGGAATTATTGCGTTTATTGCTCAATTACAAAACATACAATTTGTGTAGGTCGTCCACAATGCCGGAAACTTTTGCCTGACCCGTTATATACCATGAATTATTTTGAAGCATTCTGCATGCAGTACTAGTGAAATTGTCCCACCAAGACCGTCGGTTAATACCTTTAATCGGGTACCTCCTATTGTCCTCCTATTGTTCTCCTATTGTTCATACTTTATCTTCTTGGCAAGGACTCTCATTGGTTTTGCAATACACGAGTTTCAAACGGAGACCTTTCTCAACCGGGACCCTATTGTCCTCTATTGTTAATAGTCCCCAATTGAATGCAAAAACAAACCCTAGCAATCCCAGCTGAACAAATATTTTTCTGGACGGACAGTTTTTCGGCGTGATTTTTCCCCTTCCTTTTGACATTTTAGTTCCCCCCCCACAAAAAAGTGGCTCTGGATCCGCCCAGCCCACACGACGCAGGCTCGTGATACTGAAAATGTCAGTACTGTGCAATATGAATCTATGAATTTATAATCTATAGTAAAAGTAAATTTTCTTCCCACGAAAACAAACGGGATCACGCATGCTCCCTATACGGAAGTTCGATGCCTTATCCAGCGATATAGCGAAGGTGGGGGGGGGGGGGGGGGGGGCGCGTGCATTCCCTTTTTATATTGAAGACACTGCCATATCAGAAATGTTTGAATCAACTTTCCATTATTTGTTGCACCCAATTAAAAAAATATTGACACGCTACTGTCCCGCCCACGAAAACAAACAGGATGTGTGCGTCCCTACGGAAGATGTATGGTCTTTGCTAATTAGCCGGATTGCAATAATCGTGCATATAGACGTGTATGGAGTAGCTATCAGTGATGGATGGGTATAAAATATCGAAAACAACAAAAAGATGTTTGCGTCATCACACGGGACCAGTGCAGTCATTGATCTTTGTAGACTGGTTCCCGTCCCAAAATATGGGGCCGATAGCTAGTCGGGTATGGCGAAGTTTGATTGATCCTTGTGTGCGCAAGCGCTGTAATAGTTCCCCATTACATCATAGTAAACAAGTTTGAATCAGTGAGAAAATTATTTTGAATGTGCACATGTATTTTGGGCAAGTTTTGCAGTGGTTAAATCAGCTCATTTATTATATACAATATTTAAAAATCATAATTAGCATAAGCCTGTCAGATTCCTACCAGATTTATGCTAATTGCACTACCTGCTGCCAATCGGCTTTTTTCTCGTGGACTAGAATTGCTCATGCATATTCATGATTAAGTTAACTTATACAATAAGCTCGAGGGTGCTAGATATAGTGACGTCATTTGAGCAAGTTCGAGCGGCGACCACTGGTCGATTTTGCCTGGTACCCAACATGTATTTTGTAACAGGTTGCCATGGAAAATCGACTAGTGTTGACAAATAACTTGGTTGCAGTAAACCGATTTGGTCGACCTGCTGTTTCGGCTACATTGGTAGAGTGTAATTCTTTAGAGCACAGAGTCCTGAGTTCAAATCCCCATCCCTGTTTATATTTATTTTTCTTGTACTAATTGCGGTGTAGAGGCTTTTATTTCAAGGGAAAATAAGTCTGAGAACCTGTCTCTCAGCTCACATAGCCACTGATACACTGGCAATTCTGGTCTACGAAAAAAAAATCGCTGCCGGTGTCATATGAATATCCGACTCCCATGAAATTTGGGCTTCTCTTCCCTATTATTTTGTTAAACCCTCTCACGTGATCAGCAACTCTCCCAATTATCGAAATTATCGATATTATCGATCACTTGGCATGTGCCGACCAAATTTTGCAAGGGTATTTTTAATGCTGCCATTGATGTCACACGGACTGACGTGGTTATTTCATGATCTATTTTTAACAGTGGCGACTACCTGAGCTATAAGATTTTATCAAGAGTCGTCACGGAATCTTCAGGCCTGATCACCCTGTATAGGCTGTGTACATCTAATACAAATAATATGCCTACTTCCCTAAGCCGGACAACACAACGGTGCAAAGCTTTTGTACTGTTTGTTTTTCGTTTTTAGGATACCTTTTAAACTGTTGGAAAGTTACCAGATAACCTCGAAATCGGCATTGGTTTTTTGTTTCTCACCACACAAATCTGAAAGGAGATCAAATGGCCGATCCCTTCTGGTCAAAAAGTCAGGGGAGTATACCCCTGAGATTTACGCCCATGCAGACGACACATTCGAGGTCAGAATGGAAGAACCGGTGTAGCTCGAATATCAGACTACCTGAAAATCCGACTTGTTGGTTATAATACTGCGCATACTCAGTAGACCCCGTACACCAAAACAAAGAGAAACATAGGATTAGGATGAGGGTGCGGATTAGGGTGAGGGTTAGGGTTGGGGTAAGGATTTGGGATAAGTTTTTAATGTGTTTAGTATCATAAAGGCGCAATTGTGTTGCATGCAGTGCATCATGGGTACTACTCGGATATTCATATGACACCGGGAACCAGTCAGTTGGAACTTTTGTTAATGGTGAAGCCTAAATTGAAACATTCCGATTGTTCCTTGTTTGTTCGGTGAGACCTACGTACGTTGAATGTCTCCGAGTAGTTCTCTAACGACTTTTCGGGTTTATACAGTATCCCCAACTACGGACGCTTTAGTGGTTGGATCAACCTTTGTCTTTGATCACCCAGACACTGTATATTAGGGCTGACGATATTGATTTTTGTCGTAGTCGATTTTATTTTAGTTCGTTCGTAACTACATAATCGCCGGGCCCCATTGTCGCCAGGCATTGTTTGACTTTGAAGCCGTTCTAAAGGCTGTTCGATATGACGATATTTCCCGATATCTCGATATTTTTTTCGTATCGAAAATCATATCGGCCTCTTAAAAAACACCGGAATATCGGGGAATTCGATATACCGAAGAATATCGTGATATTGCTTTTCGCAGCGTTCACTTGAAGTTGTCCTATTGTGTGGATTAGTCAAGATTACCTTGCTTGAAATTCCAGTTATTTCCAATAAATTTGACGATAGAATAGCACATCCATGTACATGTAACGTGTGATGAACCATGGAGGAATAAAAACAAATACCTTGTGTACTAAATGTGTTGTTTCTTGGATCGTTTTCTAAACCCCGACAAAACTTCTCGGCACCGTTCATTATACAGCGCACATGTGTGCGTGCATTCCATGTAGTCTTGGTCAAGTGCAAACAACCGCACTGAAAGCTCAACCGTATTATTCCCAGTGTACAATGCATGTGCACGCGCAACGCGAAGCGAAATTCGCCTTGAGGAAAGGCTACTAAAGCCCGGTTCATACTTCATGCGAATGCGAAGCGAATTTCATGACGTCAACAATTGAAGTTTCATTGTGACGCACACCGTTACCATAACGAATTCGCTTCGCATACGTATTCGCATGAAGTATGAACCGGGCTTAAGACCTGGGGGGTTAGAGCAATTGCTTCAATAACTCCAACCGCTAAAGCGCATCTGCGCGTGCGCGTTGCTTTGTTGCTAGCCTTGGTCAAGTGCAAGCAACCGCACTGAATGCCACCGTCTTAAAATTCCCAGTGTACAATGCACGTGCAAATGCAACGCGAAGCGAAATGCGCCTTGAGAAAAGGCAAACAAGTGCGGCGCATGCGTTGTACAATGCACATGTACAATGTCCGTCGTAATCAATGATTTTGATCTTGTGTGATTGAGTACGTACACAAGAAGCTCGAAGACACGTACGTCTGGTCATGGAGGAAGGATATCCTTCCTCTATGGTCTGGTCAAACCACGCTGCTATTAAAATCGGAACTAGATCCGTAATTTCGCACGGAACAGCGCGAACACAGGTACGTAAAACAAATAATGAAAACTAAATTAAATACATTTTTGCGAATCTGCTGGTAAAAAGAAAGTATCGCCGATTTTTAAAGGGAAAATGGGGGTTCCGAAAAAAATGGCCGATTTTAAAAACGATATCGGCGATATCTCGATTTTTCGATTTTTCAAATCATGTAGCCGATTTCGATTTTTGGGCGGCAAATATCGCATCATCGCGATTTTATCGCCGTATCGCCCAGCCCTACTGTATATGAAACCACTGTGTGGGATATTTTCCAAAAAAGGTACTTACCATTTTCACGACAATGGAAGTCAGTGATGCATGACCAGAGAAATGCATCCAAGATATCAACGGAAAGCTTATTACCCCTAATAGTCACTATGTACATAGTGACAGCGTAAAAAAAGGGAAAATAACAAATTTGTGTGACTCAGGTTTAGATAAAAGGACATTTTGGATTATCAATAATTTATTGCTTTTCTCATGTATACAGTTTTGGGGAACTCCTCTTCATGGAACCGTTACGGACGATTATTACGAATTATCAGCTTGTTATTGCAATAACTAATCGGGAACAAAGGCGAAAAAGGTCTACTATTGAGAACTATAGGTTGAAAGTAGACCCTTGGAACGATATTGACAAAGCGTGTGCTCGTGTCTTTCGCAGAGGAACAAAAATATGTGACGTCAGATGCGATGTCATATCTCTTTACATCACACCTTTATCTAAGCAGGGCACAGGCCTATTATACGCTAAGTAATAATAGCTAAATAGCAACAATTCTTGTAATCTGACTAACGTCACAATACCTACATTAAAACCTTGATTAGATGCTCGAATTTCATCACAAAGCATCTAGACCATTAAAGGACCGTTTAAAATATGCCCATAACATCGGTTTCCTAAAGTAAAATATAGTTATTTAAAATAAGTCAACGTGATTGTTCTGACTATAGTTTTTAACAAAGTAGAGTCTTATTTGTCTTGGACATTTTCCATAAATGACCCAAATTAAGGTCTTTACACATTGGTTACCGCCCAAATGTGTTTAGCCCCGCCCATGGTCTATGTCTCACCTGTGCTGAAGGCCCCTCCCTCCCCCTCTCCGCTTGACCATTCTCATGCTATGCTTTGGAAGTGAATAAATGCATTAGGAGTGAGTGTACCCAGCAAAATATAATGGGATCAAGGGGTTCCCCCTTTTTGTCCATGTACCCTATACACACTCCAGACTTTTGTTACCTAACACACTTCTCCCCCCCCCCCGGATATCTTAAAGGAATTCCTGAGATTCCGGGAACACAATGACCAACACAAAAAAAGGAAGTCCCATATCTTGCTCCAAATGAGTGGCGCTCTCCACCTCATTTGTAATAGAGGAATTTCACACTAGCCCCTTCTGCGCATTCCGAGAATGTCAGTGGCAAACAAAACAACGCTTTTCAGCACATTCATTCATTAATGCATGAATAAATCAGACCATAAAAGGCAGCGCAGGTGCACGATCAGCATAAAGTTGTTTATTGTGACATTGAGATCCTCGTTTTCAAACGCGGAAGTGCGCAGATCGGCGCTAAACTCGTCGTTGTGGGATTCCTCTATAGAGCGTGTAAGTTGACCTCGAGAACGTAGGAGAGTTTACGAGAAACCGAACTTCCGGGCACCTCGAATATGAGCTTCACGGTGTGAAAGCGAGTAGTTTTCTTGAAATGATTTGTTTTGACGCTGTTCTTTTTACTGAAAGGTAGATAAAAAACTGTTAGCAAAATATTATTTTTCATTTCAATTTACAAAATGTGAACGATATATCAAAGGGAAAAGGAGAACGAAAAAGTCTATACGTCATACGTACGTCATGCGTCGCATGTACGTAGGTTAACTTACGTCCGCAGCGGGCGCATGCAGTACAGGGGTTTTTAGGCCGGGCTTTCTCTTCCCGACAATGAGCCAATCACGTTCAGGTCAAAAAAATTGTCTTACTTTAATTTGGAATTTATCATCCATATTTATGGCCGTTTCATGGTTCAGATCTTCGTAAAAACAAATTATTATAGAAAACAAAATCAACCACACGTAAAAGTCCTAGGCCTATAGCCGGCGGCTCGAAGGTACCCGGAAGTTCAATCGTGACCTTTATGCGCGAGACTTTACAAGGTCTGTTTCTTCCACCTGCTCCGGCTTTACCAATGGCTCCGGGGGAACCTTCCTCCAAGCTGAGGCATATCCCCCTTGAGATCGAAGTTGTACACAAAAAGTTAAGACTATAGCAGGCTCGTATCCGGGGGTGGGGGTGCGGGGGGAGGGGGAAGAATGCTCCCCAAGGGTTCACTGTTTCTTTGTTTGCCTACCATCTTGTACTCTGCGATGCATCCTGTTTGAAAGTATGTGTAAAGGCGATTGAAAGCTCCGCTATATATTGGACAAGTGGACCCTACCCCCCCCCCCCCCCCCCCCCCCCCCCCCCTCAGCTCTGCCCACCCCACCCACCCACAACATGTTAACATGTGGTTAGGAAATTCCGGATAACCCCCTCCCCCCAAACAAATTATAAATAAAACCATGCGTACGGGTTTGTATTGCACTTATAGTGCCCCGAAAAGGCAAACAAACAGTCGCCTCCCACTGTAAATTTCGCAAACGGAGAAAATAGAAGTATTATTAAAATAAATACAGCACTGACACTAGGAACTTGTAACTACTGCATTACTATGAAACAGTGTTGGTAATATATTAAGTGATCGTGGTTAACTGGTTTAATAGAAATTGACGCCCTCCCCTCTGTAACATCCCGCCCAACCACTATGGAGAGAGCCCTGGCTAAGTCGCTATTCCCACCCAATACCAAGACGTCATAATTTATACGACATTGGATCATGACCGTGATCGCAATTAACGTGAGCTTGGATTTCCCCAAGTACCTTGATCTACTAACCATTGAATTGAATTTAAAACAACGATAATGATTAAATGGCTCTCCGATAAGACCATGGTCGGCCCCCAAAACCAGACAAATGTTTACGAAGAAGTACCTTGTACCATCGTTCGATTTAAGCACAAAGTTGCTGTGAAAGTTGGATTTGTGGGTGGGGATGTTTTCCGAGAAATGCGGGGAGTGGTATCTTTTTCCTATCGAATGTTTCGAGTTCAAATATTTGCAGTTGAACAATCCTCAAATTGTTAGAGGAGGTCCAACAATGTCCTGAACTTGAACCGCAAGAATCAGAAGTTCACGTTTGCGTAGAGGCGCGCCCGTCCTTTTGTCACCCGAGTGGTAATATACATTTCATCTCATTCACGGCTGACATTATCAATTAAATTGGCTTTCAACCCTTCCACCGGGAATGGCCCGAGGGGACGGATCAGATGGCAATCAAAAGCGACAACAACCGGGCAATCAACAATGGTATCACGAACAAACCTCGGGACTCGAGAGAGACTGAAGAAAAAAAAAGAGAAAGAAAAAAGAAAAAGAACGAAGCATCGCCCACCGTGTATGTCCTCACAACGTGGCATTCTTTTTCTTCCTCTTCATTTTTTTTCAATCGCGGCTATCCAGTTGCACTAATCGTGACAAGATCTCCCGACAATAGACGTGCCTTCTGCCGTAGCGCTGGCGTAAAATGACGCATCCAGATGCGTTGCCATGGCGACGTTTGCGCCAGAGAGCGCGGCTGGCACGGTCAGGCGGGAAGCGCCGCTACAATGTGACAATGCCGGAGAAGTCGTCTGCTTACGTAGGAGAAGTTATCAGGCGAAAGGTCTTTCGTCTCGGAGGACGAACTTTTTCTCGTTTTCTCTCTCTCTCGTTAATCGGTGAGTTCACAAGTTCGATGTGACCAGTGGTTTGATTTTGTTGTATTTGTCTCCCCTCCGCAATGATTTTTGAGCAGATAAAACAATTTCAAGGTGGCAATAAATCGAATTTTTTATTTGTGAGGATAGCTTGGTATCAACTGATGCCTGTTCGGGCAAAGCAAAGAACAGTAGACTAGTGGCGTATTCATGTTTTGGGTCCGGGGAGAGTAAGGTTGTGAGGATAGCTTGGTATGAAAAATCTTCCCGAAAACAAGATTGCCAACCAAATTTGGATGTAAAGTGCATCGCTTGTGGCTGACATTTAGCTGTTTGTTCAAGTAGCATGAAAATCCCATGGCCTTTTGGCTGGTAACCTGTTTTAACTAAGCAAGACTTTTGGTGCATAGAAGCTCCGTGAAATTGGCCCCAGCTAGCTGCATGTAGCTACTAGCCGTGTTTAGTATTCAAACAATGAATGTTTGCGAGTGCAATGGTGAGAATGATTTCTCAGATGATCTGTCACCAAATGAAAATATTCCATCCATTGCACGAATTTGAAGCATTTATTATTTGTTTCATACAACACCTGGATAATTCCTCATCTGATTGGTCGCCCAAAGTGTGACCGTGCAATGGAACGTCCATTTAAGAAGGAATGGGGATTACATTTTTGCCAATCGGCTGTGCTGTTTGGTGGGACAAATAATTTAATGGCACGTGATCAATGACCAACCAATCACATGACGGGAATTTATTCCCAAATAATGTAAATTTTAATAGCAAGAATGTGCCAAAATTATTTGTGTAAACTTTAAATTGTATCATTTAGTCAAAGGAAAGTGTAAACGAATCCTTACTTGTAAACATATCTTTTCATGTTAAATATAGGACAAAGCATACAGGTCACATGTAGCTCGATTGAATTCAATGGCTTATCCTAAGATTTATTTGACATGCATGTACATGTATTTATAGTTCATTCAGTTAAAGTGAAGCTGTGAACAAAAATATTTGCACGTTTAAATTTGAGCAGTACCTCAAACATGTCAAAATGAATTTCCAATGTACACTACAGTACGGTACTTAAAGGTGACTCGGACTCGGATTCGACCTTTGTGACTCGGGACTTGGACTCGGACTCGACCTTTGTGACTCGTGACTCGGACTCAAACTGCACGACTCGGGACTCGAACCCGGACTTGACATGCATGACTCGGGACTCGGACTTGACATGCACGACTCGGGACTCGGACTCGACATGCACGACTCGGACTCGGACTCGGACTCGGACTCGGACTCGGACTCGGACTCGGACTCGGACTCGGACTCGGACTCGGACTCGGACTCGGACTCGGACTGCAGGACTCGGACTGCAGGACTCGGACTGCAGGACTCGGACTGCAGGACTCGGACTGCAGGACTCGGACTGCAGGACTCGGACTGCAGGACTCGGACTGCAGGACTCGGACTGCAGGACTCGGACTGCAGGACTCGGACTGCAGGACTCGGACTGCAGGACTCGGACTGCAGGACTCGGACTGCAGGACTCGGACTGCAGGACTCGGACTGCAGGACTCGGACTGCAGGACTCGGACTGCAGGACTCGGACCGCAGGACTCGGACTCGGACTCGGCCTGCAGGACTCGGACTCGGCCTGCAGGACTCGGACTCGGACTCGGCCTGCAGGACTCGGACTTGGACTCGGCCTGCATGACTCGGACTCGGACTCGGCCTGCAGGACTCGGGACTCGGCCTGCAGGACTCGGGACTCGGACACAGGAGAGAGGACTCGGACTCGGACTTTGGTGACTCGAATACAAGTCTGCCTTTTGTGCACAAGAAAACACTAACACTTATTAACTGTGTTACTTGTCTTCAATCTATTTTGTGTGTGGAATGTCTCATTAGAAAACGCATCACTTATAAAAATGCTAATAAATTAGTAATTCATTTAAAACAAAATGTCGGGGTGCCAAATTCAGACAGCGTTGTATAGGAGCTACAACGTGTGCGACGTTCTATTTCGTGTTTCTCAAGTAGTTAAGGTCGTGTTGTATCATTGCATTAGTTTTGGGCAAGTGTCAAAATAAAATAAATATATACATACTCGTCAGTTCAATATCACGTTTATTTATTAACTGTCAGTTTCTATTTTTAACTTGTTGAATATACAAGAACGCATTGTGGCTATATTTTTCATCAGGCAAAATTCGAAACCTTGGCTGAATATCGATTACCAGCAATTAGGCTGCCTCCAAGTTGGTTCCAAATTAAGATTGCATGCAAAACAATAAATGCAAAACCACCTTCCAACAGAAAGTAACTGATGAAAACGACAGTTTAAAGTGAACATGTGAAATTATGTCCAGGAAACTTATTGTTCATTTTGGATCAACTTTTAATCTAGAACATCTTTGAAAAAATGATCACGATGCAGTGGCGTATTAAGCAGGTCTTTCCCACAGGGGAGCAAAAGGGCGTGGCTATTATTAAGGGGGGGGGGGGGGGGGGGTCAATTTTCACTTCTGCGATAGGCATAACGCGGGGTTTTCGATAAGGTGGGAATCCAGATTTTACAAACAGAATTGTGACATTTTCGTGTCAAAACTCACCTTCATTGTTTTATCCTAGCAAAGATATTTTAAAAAGCGAGGGGTCGGGGTTTCCAGATTTTCATGGTCGCCGCTTTCAATAACCTTTAGGCCTACGTGGAGCATTTCGAGGTGCAATAATGCCCATGTTTTTATTGTTTTTATTCAATCATTTTTTAAACAACCGATTTCTGACTCGGAGGAGAGGTGTGGCTCTCCTGTGGCAAAATATCTTTTTCCAATCCCTTAATCCCCCCACCAAAAAACGCAAACCCAAACAAGCAAACAAACAAAGAAACAAAAACTGTTGTGCAGGAAGAAAAACTCTTCGGCTGAGGCAATGTAAGAATTGCTCTAATGAGGGAGGTTAATGTTAGGCTGATATTGCTGGCTCAAGTGGGGTGCAGGCCCATCTTGGAGCCTGTGGTGGGAACCATGGCAATAACTCGCCCCTCGCCATATTGGAACAAAAAACAACACCCCCCCCCCCAAAAAAAATAGTTCTACATAATATCAACATTGCTGACAAATAAATATTAGCAAATGTTAACACATCAACTTAAAAGTACAGGCTTGTGACAGATGTACATAAACTCAACGGAATGCCAAATAAATCAAATGAAGTGATATAGCTTGTCATTCAGCCAGCCATTCAGCCGGGATAGACTGCGGAAATCTTTCGACTTTTAGTGGGGTCTCATAATTAGAAAGCAAAATACTGGATGCTGGAGTCCGGCTAAACACAGTTCATTAATTAATAATGATGAAGTATGTGAGATACGATCGGGGATCAAGCTAGGAATGACGTTTGTTGGTGGTACAGAAGAGGAAAGACGTTCCAATCTGTGCAGGCACCGAAAACGGTCATTTTGCTATGGAGGAGCACTCAAAACAAAATCTTGTCACGTTGACAAGAAATGTCTTGTTCTGCCACACGGCGTCATTTTTCACAGGTTTTCTCTCATCATTCTGACAAGAAAATGTCTTGTCACCGGTTTGTCAATATCTTGTCCTATATATTAAATGATCATTATCCGTGATTATGTTTCATTTCAGGCTATAAGCACCGTGATGACGCGATGCCTGAAACGTGACGTGACGTCATCACTGTGCTCATCACAGTGCTTATAGCCTATGGTCGCCGTACATGGAAAGACTGCAGTTGTGCACACATTATTGCATTTCCCTCTAAAAGTGCCCCTAGAAAATAGAATTGGTGCACCTCGAGAGCCCTCTGCAAATTGGTCCCTACAGTCAACGCCACTGGCGGAAAGTTAAACGAGGAACCATTGATTTTAAATAGGCTTCACTGTTGTGGCCCTGATCGAAGGGACATGCACACATCGCACATTTCTGTGCACACATCCGCATTTTTGCATCCCTGTCTGCGATGTCGCACATTTTATTGCAGATTTCTGCGACTGAGCTGAGCCTAGCCCTGTTGCCACTTTGTGATTTGCTAATACATGCATTGTACATGAATAATTCCTACAGACGTCGAGTGAGTAGCAGTGTACGGTAAGTGTTGACTAAAACAAAATAGCCGATTCGATCGAGTAGCTCGATTGGCTTAGTGGTAAATCGCCTGATTTAGGATTGTCTGCACTGGGGATCGATTTTCAAGCTGGTTATATTTTGTTTTTCTTTTTTTCTTTATCTTTTTTTTTTAGGGGGCAGGGGGTTGTGATTTTTTGGGAAAATGTTCTGTTAAAAACAGTTTAGAGTAAAGTTAAAATGTTGTTCTTTCTATAATTCGAGGTTTGGAGGATTTTTTTTTGGGGGGGGGGGGTGGGTGTGGGGAGTCCGAGAACCAGTCTTGCGCAGCTTCTATAGCAATTAGTGCACAGATTCGCGCTAGCCAATCACCAGATGGCAACAAGGCTACGACTAATTATAAAGCGCAGTGTATGCGACTGATGGCTGCGCCATGGTTATCGCACTTTGTAGTACCCGGACCCTGTTTCACTGGGATCTATAGTGCCCTGGGGAGGTCCAGTTTAATCAACATTTCCCGGAATGTTTGGTGTTAAAAACACCAACAATGTATTACCTCCCCGTAGGCTTAAACCGGTTCTTAAAAAATCAATGCCTTCCAAACAATTGGGCCTACTCGTGCCGGCTCCCGGTGGTACGTTCGGTCTAAATTTCGCTACTTCTGTCCATGCATGTGGGGATTGCTTTTTTAAAGAAAAACTAGAGAAGCAACTGGAACTTGTATCACAAAAAAAGATTAGAGAAACAACGAGCACATGATTTACCCCTTGCAATTGCCTGTTATTATCTTGTGATTGGCCGCGTAGCGGAGATTTTGTGTACCTTGCTGTGGGAGCTGCAAGTACTGGTTCTCGGACTTTTTCCCCAAAAAAACAAACAAACAAACAAACAAACAAACAAACTCCGAACCACGGTTTAGAAAAAGAGCAATCTTTTAAGTTAACCCTAAACCCTGATTTTTAAAACAAAATTTAAAAGGAACTATATATTCACGAGCAAATATTAGCCAATCACAAGAGGGCAGCAAGGCTAGGACTACGGGGCAGTCCCCTTGCATGGTTTTGCCATACTGGAACAAAACGAGGACTATGTAAAACAAAGACTATGTCGCGTCGTTACTAAGTGGGTTGCTCAAGCTACATAAAATACTAAGTTGTTACCGGTCTTTTCCATATTTCGTTTCTTGTTCTTTTTGTTCTGTTTTTTTTTTTTGGTGAAGAAGCGATACTTCCCCTTCATCTCTTGTGTGCCAATAGACCAATGCAGCCACTCCGTTAAGCGTATGTGTAAATGCAGTTGAAAGGACGGCGTCTTATTAAAACTCACATTTCAAATTTCCCGAAAAGTTGCAGCGGCCCCCCCCCCCCCCCCCAATTTCTTTTTCCAGGGCACCTTTTCGTACATTTTACAATTTGGTCTGAAAATCTATTCCCCCTCCCCCACCGAGGAAAAGTTTTAATCATCCCACCCGCCTGCGTGTCAAATGGATAGGCAACAATTAATTTTAAACGGGGACTTCAGTTTTGCTTGTATACATGGCCGTCGCCAAGATTTTTTTTCGGGGGGGGGAGGGGGGGGGGAGGGGGGGGGGGAGGGGGGGGGGGGGGGGGGGGGAGGGGGGGGAGGGGGGGAGGGGGAAGGGGAGGGGGGGGGAATCCCCAAATCATTTTTTTTCGAGGGTGGGTGAGGGAACATTTGCCACCCCACCACCATTGACACTCCGGACGCCCATGTTGTATGGTAATGACACCTCGTCTTCTTTTTTATTTATTAATTTTGTTCCCCTCCTTTTTGTTTTTAGTTTCCGGGGGAGTTCCACCCTCCCCCCCCCCCCCCCCCCCCCGCGATGCCCATGCTTGTATAGTTGGTTTACTGACTAACCTGCACTAAAATGAAATATTCACGTCCTCACCCCTAATAAGATTGCAGAAAAGGGTGTCAGTGCGCAAAATTTGGCTGGAATTTGGTGGTAGTTTTTGGAATGGATGACTGATTTTTTATCCAAGATGAAGTAAAAAGGACCGGACGTAGGTGTATTGCAGACTCTTGCAGCTGGAAGCAAGTTCGGGTGCTGCTGATCTAGTCCCTTTTGTCAATTTTGCAATTTAAATTACGCATGCGTGGTCTGTTTCCACTCGAACGCATCTAGTCGATCAACAACATCAAATCTAGTTTGTGTAGCAACAACAAACTGTAAAGAATGTCGTCTGCTAATTGTTAACGAAGCAAATGTTGGCACGTCATTTTTATTTTCTATTATTTATTTCTTTTATTTTCTCTACCTAACTTTAGAGTAATAAATAATTTATTATCTCATTGCAAAGAGTTATTATCAATTGAACAATTTACCGTAAACGTTTGCAAAACTTGGCCAGTTTACCTATCCTCCATCTTGAAACCGTGACGTAACTCGCGAGTGACTAGAGAAACCATGGTCCGGAGCTAGGTTGATCCAGTTGGACTAGCTAGTCAAACCACGCAGCGTTCGAGTGACATCTAGATTGACTATGGTTAAGTCTAGTCACTCTAGTCGCCCAACCGAACTTGCTCTGGTCTGCCGGACATGGGAACGATAGAGGGCGCCTATCATCAAAACAGGTCAGTCTTATTCCTAGTCTCGTTCAGTAGTAATTAACTAGTATTTTTTGAGACGCTCGTTAAAGAGTGGCCAGACTACGCGGGGTACTTCAAGCGGAATTTTTGAAAATTGCACTTCTGCAACAATTTTCTAACGGTAAGTTGTGTTTTTTTATCATTCCCGTCAGCTTGTTTGCATAATCATATTTTTTGAGCACGAAATGTGCAACGTATAGCTAGTATTAGCCTTTTTTGGGGGATATGACGGACACAATAGCCTTGGACTTGTCACTCATTGTCAGTGCTTCTTGGAGGGCGCTATTTTTAAGAATAAACCTTAACTTTAACGTTAGTACTTAGTCTTTTCAATATAGCCCAGTCATGGACTCCCTTCGCGTTGCGAGGGAGTCCAGAATATGAAGCTACTGGAAGTAGTCGAAAAAAATTAGAGACAAAATTACAATATTTTTACCTCACTGTAGACACTAATAATTTCACGCCCATTATACTCTTTAACTTTGTGTCTTTATCTATCCGTCCGTGAGGTTCACAAATTCCTTATGCTTCGCTGGCCGACGTTTTTCAGAAAAATAAACTCAAAAGCAACGTTAAACTTGTAGACTCTTTTCATCAGTTTCAGACCTAGTATACGTACATAAAACGTATGTGTGCGTATAATTACGCGTGCACGCAAGCACTAGGCCGCGCGCGCGTGCACATGCACGCACAATGCGCATGCACGATTTGCCTAGTAACTGTCCCCCTTACGCGCAGGCACAATAACTTGCGTGACTGACGTTCGTGTTCGTACCGAGGATCCTGCTTTGCGATATGCCATATTCCTTCAAAACAACATCGATTACGTGCCCCGTGTACCTCATCATGTAACTCGGTATGAAACGTATGAAAAGAGTCTACAAGTTTAACGTTGTGTTTGAGTTTATTTTTCTGGAAAACATCGGCCAGCGTATCATATGGAATTCCTAAACCTAACGGACAGATAGATTCAGGACACAAAGAGTATGTGACGGCATGAATTTAGCTTCTACAACGAGGTAAAACGTGAAAAAAATCCTGTTAAAGTTTTGATTTCAATTTATGCGACATCTCGTATCCAGGACGTTAGTCGTAGTGCAATGAAGACATCGTCCAACCTGGGCTAGTCTTTTCAAGTACTTAAATGCAGTGTACATGATTGGTCATTGTTGCAATTTTCAAAAATGGGCGGATTTGGGGGTTAGCATGTTATAGGAAATATCGTTTCACTGATCTGTTAAAAGTTTTGCATTTTGGGATGGCGAAAAACCCGAGAGAAAAATGGCGCTCGTTTTCAACCGTTGGGCGGATGATAGCCTTTAGTCAAGGCACGCGTAGCTATCTGGGCGCGTGACGCGCCCCGGATATGCCATGGCGCATCATGTCCGGGGCGCGCCACTTGTCCGGGTAGACCCGCAAACGTGGCGGTATACACCTCCACGCTCTGTTGCATTGAAAAAACAGTCTATTGGTCGATAAAAGACTCCATGTCCATTGACGGGAAGATTTGTTATCGTTTTCCTGTTCAGTACTCACACATGCTCTTTTACACCAAAATCCGCAAGCATAGCAGTGATTAGCACCTGTCATTCCCCAGAAATTCGATGAAAAAAGGTGGATTCCTGTACAAACGTATGGCCTTTTTGGTTCGCAAAGGGTTGCTGGCAGATCTTCGCACGGTGCCCTTCGCGTAGAAATTGCGGTACTGTACGATGGCTGGATAGACGTTACCATTCAGCAGGGACCAGACTTTTTGTTGCGCACGGTGACGTCGTGTTTAATCGCTTTATTCGGCGCATGTGTACACGATTCCACTGGTTGAAGACTGTTTTATGTCGCAATAAGTAATGGCTAGTATTGAGCCCATTGATCTCATTGAGCAGTAACTTATCTGGCTTTAAGCAGCATAAAACAGTCGTCAACCTGTGGAATCGTGTGCACATGCGCCGAATGAAGCGATTGACCCCGACGTTACAAATGGTGCCGTGCGCAACAAAAAGTCTGGTCCCTGCTGGATGGTAACGTCTCTCCAGCCGTAGTACAGTACAGCAATTTATACGCGAAGGATTCGGGGCACCGCGCGGAGATCTTCCGGAATCGCTCACAAACCAAAAAGGCCACATGTTTGTACAGGAATCCACCTTTTTTTCATCGAATTTCTGGGGAATGACAGTTGCTATGCTTGCGGATTTTGGTGTAAAAGAGCATGTGTGAGTACTGAACAGGAAAACGATAACAAATCTTCCCGTCAATGGACATGGAGTCTTTTATCGACCAATAGACTGTTTTTTCAATGCAACAGAGCGTGGCGGTGTATACGGCTACGTTTGCGGGTCTATTATCCGGGTAGCCACACGCGCCTTGCCCTTGACTAACGGCTACAGGGCAGTTTTCCAACGATTTCCAGCTGAAAATCGTTGGAAAACGATATAATTGTCCACTTTTCTTGACAACGACAGCACACCTGGTGCCATAATTTCACAGGATGATTGAGACTACCGGTACTATTAACTTACAGTCTAGTGAGGTATTTTGTTATAATTCAGTAAAACAAAAATTGGAGAATTACCAATTGTGTACACTACCTTTAACGAAAAACCCCTTGCGTACGGATGACGGAATTTGGCGCAAAAAAAACAGTGCCACCAGGCCGGATGATGCAGTTGGCCGCTGTTTGTGCAGTTTCAATCCATTGTTGGATTAAACAGTGCCACCAGGCCGGATGACGCCATTGGCCGCTGTTTGTGCAGTTTTAATCCATTGACTATTGTTGGACTATATGTTACGCTTGACTGCACAGACACATTGTAACAGTTTGCTTGGCTGCCAGAGCCGCGGCGGCACCCCGACGTCTCCTGTAAAATACCGTACTCAAGGGGTTAATTCACAAACTTTGAGGTAAAGTTACTTCATAAGTTGCCATTGCCATTTATATTTTTGTATTTATTTCCAACAAAACCTCCATGAAAGGAGAGGATAAAATACAATATAAAAAAAAATAATTCAAAGTACAACAAAGTAGGCCTACATGTTAAAATAAAAATAACATTTCAGTTAAATCATGGTAAGCCTGACACTCGAGGACGGCCGCCCAGACAACCAGACAAACAAGAAAGATTGTCAAAACAAACTGAGTAGTCGACCAAGAGTGCCAAGATCATCACAATCGAGAAATTGGTTGCGATATAAAATTGTTTTAACACTATCACAGATAGTGTAATACTATAATTTTGGAAATAATATCGAAACATTTTTCATAATAAAATCTGAACCAAAGAAAATGCCTCAAAACGCATTCATGTGTAGAAAGATTAGACCTACGTTAACACAATGCTATCGATAATAATGTCAGCACGTAAGGCGCACATGGTCACCACGTTTACAGACACCGGCACCCAGAAATTACACCTCAAGTTTAAAGTGCCATAACTCTGAAATGCAAGTACCTATCGAGCTAATTTTCATACCATTATTCAATTTGTCTTGCAATTCCCTTTCCATTGATATCAAATTTGTGACAAATGGCAAAAAAAACAAAAAAAACGCTGGACTTCCGACTAGAATGATTGGTCATGGTTGTCATGGTTGTAAAATCCTATTCTGATTGGCTAATAATATGACATTATTATTTATTTAGTTCTAATTCCAGATGATGTGACGAGTTAGCACTCTAGCTCTACATGTACACGCTCTCGTCTATTCCTTATTAGCCCTATTGTACAGTGCTATTCCTTCCTCTGTGCATGGAGGAATATTCCTCCATGGCACTACACATGGGGACTTGCCATAAAATCACTCTCCATGTAAAAAGTTACGACTAATCCACTGAGCTACTTTTCAGTAACCATGTTAACAATAACATTCTCAATAGATAGTTATGACTGAAATCCGCCGGTTGACTTTTTAAGACGCAATCATGGAGGAGAAATCCTTGGAGAAGCAGGTCTGGCAGCTGAAGGCAGAACTTGCTCAAAAGGGCAATGACCTCGTGTTGGCCGCTGAGATTGGCAAGAAGCTGTTGGAGCAGAACCAGGATCTGGAGGACCGTCTAGAGCAGCTGGTCGAAGATCACACCAAGAGGCTGGAGGTAACCCGTGGCAGGCTTTCAAGTTTTTCCCACTTTTCCTATTTTTTGTGTCCCTTTTTTTCCCCCCTTTGTCTTACTTTTCCTACTTGTTTCTTCAAACTCCTGTTTTTTTTTATGCATTAGGCCAAGTAAAAAAAAAATGTTTAGCATCCAGGTTTTTTTTACTTGTTTGGTCAAATGTTTCAAACAGAAAAGTGAGGAAACGTTTTGTACAGAAGTCTATGGGAATATCTCCTTCATGAAAATATAGCATTCTCAGTTGTAATTGCAAAAAAGCTAACAGATTCGTGTATTTTTTAATCCTTAATCCCTTTTGACAGCAACTGGAGCAGAACAAGTACAGCCTGGAGCTGAGACTAGGTGCCAAGGAGCAGACGGAGCGTGCCCAGGTAGGTGAGATGGAGGCGTTGCGGGAAGCCCTCCAGAGCCAGCGAGAGGCGTGGCAGGCAGGGGAGCGGCAGGCAATGGCCAGGGGGAAGGAGTTACAGAAAATGGCGGAGCAGGTTGAGGAACTACAGACCAGGCTGGACAGGGCTAGCCTGACTGAGGAACAGCTACGCAAGAAGGTAATGCTGATAGAAAAAAACAAAAACATGAGTGAAGTCATGCCAATCTAAAGTTTTATCTTCAAAATTGTTACCAGTCATTGGCTTATAGTACCAAAAGGTCTTGCTAAAAACTGTTGTAATAAGTCCTTAACAGTATTGGGGGCTATTTTATACCCAAATTATGGAAAGCCAAAGCGGAATTAATTAACAAAAACAATTTCTTTCAAGACTCATCCGTTTTTTTGTGCAAGACCAAACAAGTTTCGCGCAAGAGCACATTTTTTTATGCAACACCAAAATTGTCATGCAAGACCAAAATGTCCATGCAAGATCATAATTGTCATGGAAGACCAATTTGTCATGCAAGACCAATTTGTCATGCAAGACCAAAACTTTCAAGCAAGACCAATTTTTTCGTGCAAGATTCACATGATCAATTCATGTGATCCCCATATACATGTACAGCCTGCGGCCGAATCCGCGGTTAGCACTATAGCTTGAGGGCCTACTTAGGTTTTTGAAACAGCAACAGTGACGTGAATTATCACATCCCCTCCACCTTGAAAATAATCCCCACTTTTCATTTTACTTATAATAATGTCTAATGTAATACTGAATATTGGCTTGATAAGATTCTAATAGTTTTGAAGAAAACAACAATTGCATTTTTTTGGTCACGTCACAACGAATTGGGTGTGGTTTTACTCCAGACACTGCATACAAAAACAAACACTAATTTTGAAGCACAGCCAGGTACCAGACTAGAAATTAGCCCCCCCCCCCCAGTGCACTGTTTGAGGGCGGCACGTGGGTATGGGTACGTACGACCGACATGGCCGGAGTTTGGCTGCACGAGCCATTGAGCAACGCATGGGCTGTACATGTACATTTGCACACTTTTGGTTATGCATGAAAATTTCAGTCTCGCATAAAAAAAATCCGTCTTGCATGAAAAGTTTGGTTTTGCATAAAAGTTTTGGTCTTGCATGACAATTTTGGTGTTGCATAAAAAAATGTGGTTTTGCATAACAATATTTTTTACTTGCGAACAAAAAGTGATTAGTCTTAAATGAAATTGTGTTGTTCTTGCACAAAAAATTAATCCCGCTTTGGCTTTCCCTTAGATCAGCCCCCAATCGACTAGTATAGGTATGTTGACGTTGATTCAAATGATGTTTGATATTTCAAGAATGAGCATCAGGTTGACTTGTTAAAGGAAGCCCACAGTGAACTCAGCTCCATGGAGTTAGCACCCGGCAAGAATGATGAGCAACTCTACAGCCTCCAACATGAACTGGCTGTGGCCAAGTCTGATAAGGTAGGTCTTGAGCCGTGTTTCTTCCACGCCCTCATGGAAACTTACATGCTTTCACGTAATTCTTTTATAACCATGACGGAACATTTATTTACCTTGCGAGGCTGGCAGAATGTCACACATTGTGGGGATGTATAAACATAATTTGTCCCGTGCTAAAACTGCATTGAACAGTCAGCTTCCGGATGCGTTGACACAAAGAGATCAGTCTAGTTACGTTTGTAGGAAATGGCTTCATCAACAAATGCACCGCTAAATTCAGTCGGTTTGCTTCGCTGCAACTGCATGTAATCACATGTGGGTGTACTTATACACAAGGAGCAAGGGAACCATACCACCATTTTGGCAAGCACTCTATTGATAATCACTGTGTAGTTGACGTAATGCAGGAAGTTGCATTGTTTGCAAAGTGGTTTTCAGCGTGGTCGTAGTAGTTCTACAGTGCAGGGATGTTTCCATTGGACTTTTTATTGTCCATTATAGCTTCCTGCAGCTGCGCAGAAATCTTCCGCGACCGCTTTCGTCCCGGTAGTTTTGCATCATGGTTAGGGACGTTAGTTTGACGCACGTCCCCATTGGACTTAATTTTGTCATTCTGCAGAAAAGTAGCGGTAGATTGACCCCAAAACAGTCCAATGGGAACACGGCTTTAAGAAAATACTGGCTGAGCAGTTTGTTCTAAAAAATATTAACTGATAATGGCTGGCGTGGTGACAACCCCTGTCAGTCACGGTGTTTTCATTGACCCTGAAATTCCGGCAAGAAAACACTGGGGTCCTTTGGCTGGATGGGGAAGGTTTAACAATAATTTATGGATTTGAATGATTTTCTGTTATATTTTATATTACAGGATACCATTGCCATTGAGTTGAAAGACACTATCGATCATTGCCAGCAGTTAGCGTTTACTGTTGAGGTGCAGAAGCAACGATTACAGAGTCTGCAGAATGGCATAGAAGAGAGAGAGCAGCAGATCACCAGTTATTTCAACTCGCTGGAGGTATAGCGGATTTTGGGTTTGAGTTATTGCATAATTAATCTGAGTCCCAAGTCGTGCAGTCCGAGTAGTACATATCACGCAGAAGTCCTTTAAATAGACTCGGTCATTTGAAATTGTTTCAGACAGTTAGCTTTAGGGCTGTGCATCTGAACCGGGTACCAGAGTACCCGAACCTCTAATGTCGGGAACCGATTCCAGAATCAAGATAATGGAATCGAGTACCCGTAACCGAATTAACAAATGACTTTGTAATTTCTTAGAAAATGAAAAAGAACTTTATTGAATGTCATTTGTGGGGAATTATAATAATGCAAACCAGGGTACATGTTAAAAAAAAAACGTTTATAATGTTTATGACGCTTGCGAAAATGCAATTTACGCCATAAAGATATAGAGCTCACTGTAAACACTTGCATCTTAAAGCATTGATACACTGATGTGGTAGTACTAACGTGAGGACCTTTACAAACAATATGAACAGCAATTTCCGAGATTTAATTTTTGGGATCGGCTTTCTTTAACGGGTTTCCATGTTTTTTTCTTCAATCGGGTACCCGATTCCCGTACTTCCCGTAAATGTACTTCCCTAGTTAGCTTTATAGTGGAAGGGGCAATGGCACAATATCAAATGATGTGTGATGTAACAAATCAAAACAGGTCTAAGATACCAGTACAGCACCTGTGATTGGATGCAGCATTTATGTAGGTGCTAGTCAAATGGTTTCGGATCATCTGAGATCAGAAAAATAGATTTGAGGTGCTGTCTCAATGAACTTGCCAATTCCTCTTGCATTTCTAATTCCATGTTTTGTTTTGATTTGATTTTGTTTGTGGCGGTTGTCCACTTAGAAAGCTCGAGAGGAAGTTGCCGAACTCCAGATCCAGCTAGACGCTGCCAAGATGGAAGGGACCGATGTTAACAAGAAGGGAAACTCGCTCTTTGCTGAGGTATTGCAGTAGGCAGGAGCTAAACGGCACCAAGTGAAGTTGTTTTTCAAGAAATGCGAACAAATAATATATGCTCCAATTTATTTGTATGTGCATGTCACCTAGGGCTAGCCTACAAGCCACTCTAGTTAATGATGGTGGGGTTGCCAGCCCTACCACCCTTACAGTTTTCATGGGTGCAGATCTAAAACAGCCCTAATCCAGTCCACTGTTTAATGTATCCAGGCTTATAATGAGAACTATAAATCTGTAATCATGTGGGGATTTTTCAATTTTCTTTAGGTGGAGGATAGACGTAAGGAGGCTGAAAATAAAATGATATCACTGAAGGTACAGTACGAGTCGGCCAAAGAACAGCTCAACATGAAGAAACAGCAGGTTCATAAGATGAGGGTAAGTATATATCAGTCTCGCAGAATTCTTGATTTTTATGGTTAACCCTTTCCTTACCAATGTCCAGTTTAATACTTGACAAGCCACAGCACCGGCCCCTGTTGCTTTTCTTGAAAATGACGGCACACCAGGTGCCATGATTTCACAGGATGCTTGAGACTAAATAGTCTAGTATGGTATTTCATAATAATTCAGTGGTTTTGTTTTTTGATGTTTGCAAATGTTGTATACTACCTTTTTAAGTACGCAAATAAAGCAACACTTTTTCGTCCGACAGTCCTAGATGTTAACAAGACTGTGATTGTTCTTCAGTCATGCCCCCAACGAGCATACCCCTCCAATCATTACTCTGCTGGGGATGGCTTCTGCGGTTTAATTTATCAACCATGGAGCTCTGCGTTCTTTGTCTTTATTTTCAGTACCAGATTGCGGCTCTATTGCAGATGGGAGGTGGCCGGGCCGACTCGTCACAGAGGGAACGATTGGAGCAGAGCCTTGCCCAAAGCCGGTCCGAGGTTCACATGCTGACTGAGAAGATCAAAGTGCTGGAAAAATCGAAGGTGAGTCCATGTGTTCCCCATCAGAGCTGTGTCCCTGTCACGTGGGTTTAATAAGTGTCTGATTCACGAAGGCTGGGATCTTTAAGATAAATATCACACCAGTATTGGAACAAATATGAACCTGTGCATATGCAGTCGGTTGCAAAGTCCCAAATGATCTAGGCCACGGGAATTAACCCATTCTGTCCGGCTGTTACCAGTGGGGTGCTGGTATGCACCGTCGTTCCTATTTTTTCCTACTTTTTGTCCCACAACTCTGAAAAAAGAAAATGTTGTTTAATAATTTTTCATAGAAGTGTTACACACTGTCATATGAAAATCACACAGCGAAGGGCTTGGGTGCAGGAGAACTGCAACTTTCTTTCCAAGAGCTTAGTTGAGGATGGAGCACAAGTGTTTGAGTAAAGAACATGTCAAATGAGGCTTGTGGTGCTGTCGTGAGTATCAATGAAAACTGCTCCTGAAAACCCGCAAAAGTCCTATTTTTATCAGTGTTGTAGTTGAGACCCCGAAGTCCGAGACCGAGACCAAGACCGAGACCTGAGGTCCGAGACCTAGACCGAGACCGAGACCTGGAAGACCGAGACCTAATGGACCGAGACCGAGACCTAGAAACCTCGAGACCTTGTATGTCATTTACATAATAAAAGAAAAAAACAATGTCCAGCTGTAGAAACGACCGTGATGGCTTTACGCGGTATAGAGTACACGCCGCCGATCGTAATACATGTACACGTAGTTCGTGTATTTGAGCATGTCGTTCCCAACTTCCCATACATGAAGCTAATGCGCAACATGTACGTTTGAGCACGCGTACACGGCAAAGAAACGAGGTTGTCATCATGTCATGTTCTGCACGTTTATAAATCTTTAGTCGAGTAGAGCGTACTGTAATCGATTCTGTAAACAAGAAGTTGTCATATACTGCACAATTATACATCTCGAGTCGAGTCGAGCGTGCTGTAATTGATTCTGCACATGTGCTGTTTGTATAAAATATTGGTGGTCTCGATACCGAGACCAGCAAAATACCGAGACCACGGGGTACCGAGACCGAGACCACAGGGTACCGAGACCGAAACCAGGAAAAACTGGTCTCGAGACCTACAACACTGATTTGTATACTAATTCTGTCTCCTAAAGTCCTACTTATGTCCTACTATTCTCCTACTTTTTCACCTGGGTCATGAAAGCCTGTCATTGTCTCTCATAATAGATGAGCTGGGCCCAAAAACTGCTAAGTGCAAAGAATCGCTGAGCAAATTTCCCGTTCAGCAAATATCAGCCAGTAATTATAACCAGTCACATTTAATATATTCATGCAGGTTTGGCTGGTGACCTGTTTCTGCTGAGCAGAACTTTGATATGCCAATAGCCAAATTGTGTGCTGCACAGGAACCATGGAAATAGACCTTGTATTGTTGTGCGTCTTACAGGCCAGTGAAGGAATGGGTCATCAGTACGAGGAGTACAAGAAGCTTCTCAGTGAATCGGACAAACCCGACCTGATGGAGTTTCTCCGGCACAAACTCAAAATGGCCAAGTAAGAGAAACATTGAATCGTCCACAAGATCTTTGAAAAATTGTGTATTAACCATAACCCTGCCAGACGCAGCACAGTGCATCTGTGGTGACAGCTTGACCTTGCTGCACTCTGCACACAAGTCAATGTGACAAAGTATGCAATCTGATGCGTCTGGCAGGGTTTCAAGCCAAAATACCCTGGAGGTTCAAATCCCACTCTTGCCAGTTTTTACTTTGAAAATTCAAATCAAGGATGAATGTAGAATCAGAATCTTACATTAGGTTTTGGAAGGTGGAGTGTAACCTCTAACCCAAACCTTACTTTGATTCCAAATTTCTGTTGAAGTTGAAAATGTGACCAGTTCCTACAAAATAAGTCTTAAGGACATGTTTTCATTTACTTTTTTACTTAGTTTTTCAAATTAAAGAGCATTCTCAGCTCTTCATTTTTGATGTCACTCAGTTTGAATATGACTATTGATGTTATGTGGGTGAAAATGTGGATAATTTCTATTGATTATTCTATTGTGCAAGATAAGGGTCTGCAACTTAACCCGACGACAGCCATAGCCGCAGTTTGAAAAAGGACCACCTGGCTGGTTGTCCTATATAGGCACATTCTTGCGCCTACTCAATGCATTGTTTGCCTATTGTTTGTGTTAAACTTGGCTGTGTACACAAGGCCTGTATTGGTATACAAGTACCCCATTGACCCCTTGCCACCGGGCATTACATGGGAGAACCCGGGGCGCCAGGCCGGGTTGTGCAGCCAAGCGAAATGGAAACAAAAGGCTTGTGCAGCCAAGCATAATGTACACAATACCCCAATAATGGATTGAAAATGCAGAGATTGGGACACATAGACGTCAACCGGCCAGGTGGCAATTTTCAATCCGCACGTATTTGTGTCAACCGTACGCAAGGGGTTAATAACAGAAGGGGTTTAATAACAGGAGCTCTGACAATTTCCCACTCATGTTGTGTTGTGGGTCATGAATGTGCACTGAATTAAGTAAGTCTTTGTGAGTCAAGGCAGTTTTGAAGAATTTCAACCAACATTTGTATTGATTAGGAAATTTCCTGTGGTAAAACTTTGTAGACCCTGTAATAAAACAACCTATTCTACCCATCCTATTCTACCACACCACTACTCGTGTTATGCATAATGGACCTCCGATTCTAAACTAATTTGTGAACCTCCTCCACCTCCGACAGAGCCGAGACGGAGGAGGTCCAGAAGGAGCTACAAACCCAGCAGCTGCTGCAGATTGCTGCAAGCGACAAGCTGATGGACTGCGAGCGACGTCTGTACAGCGCCGAGACGGAGACTGACCGCACCAGGGCGGCCAATATGAAGCTGCTTGTCACGCTTGATGAACTCAAGCTCAAGTTGAATATCAAAGGTGAGACGGCTCAGGAGGTTTCAACACGGAAGATGGTTATGGTCCAACAAGTTGAATATGGATGACGGCCATAGGTGTGGTTTGAAAAAGACCACCTGGCTGATTGCCCTCTATACGCACATTCCTGTGCGTACTCAATCTATTCATGTTTCAACTACATATTGTTCCTGAATGGGAGTGAGTGTAATGAATAGATGGAGCTGTTTCAAACAAAGATTTCTTTCACACGAAAGGGAGGGGGGTGGGGTGGGGTGGGGCTTGCTCCAAGTGCAATGAATAGGACCACTCTATTCAGTGTGGTGCCTATTGTTTGCATTTACGCTTGGCTGCACAGCTCGTTCTTGGCGTACCAGCACCCCGTCAATAACAGGCGGACACCAGGGTGAGATTGGCTAAAAATAAAAAAATCCATGAGGACCCCAGATCAACATATACATGTAGTTTGTATTTGCCTAAAAGGCACTCCCTTAAAATATTCGTTTTTATTGGTCTGTATCCACTTTTATAGGTAAAAACACCTTAAGGACAACAACTTAGGAATTGCAGATTACAAAAGAGATTCTTTACAAATTCTGAAATCTCGACAAAAAATCCTGACAAATCTCACCCCTGGGACCCCCCCCCCCTTTCACCATAAAACAGGTAGGTAGAACATAGCCATTGAAAATGAAGGTATTTGAATTGATGTACTGTGTGTTGCTGTAGCCCATTCCTAGCCCACACTACAGTATGTTCCAAAGAAGTGTCACTCTAACTATAAGGTCAATTTTGAAAATGTTTGATTGTGCAAATACTCCATATCCTGGGCCAAATTCCCTACGAGTTTCATTTTAATTTCAGTCACGCATCACTGTACAATGGTCAATTGATCACAACAACATTTTTGGACACTGACCAAGTTCCTTGCCTTAATGAATTTCAGTGCTGTGTTATGTAAGCTGTGTAAAATCCTGCATGTTGTGAAAAGGGCAGCGGTTGGGATTGGAATCATTTGCCTGGCTATCAGTCATCATGGCAAGACCCCAGTTTTTAATAATGCTCAAGGGCAAATGATTCCAATCCCAAACCATTTCAGCCTTTTTTTCACATCCAGGATTTTACACAGCACTGACATTGATTAAGACAAGGAACTTGGCCAGTGTCCAAAAATGTTGTTGTGATCAATCGACAATTGTGCAGTGATGCATGACTGGAATCAATTGAGACTCATAGGGATTTAGGCCAAGGATAGGGAGTATCTACACACTAAAACAATTTCAAAATTGACTTTGTGGTTTTGTAGTTATTTTTTAGAAATAGTTAGTGACACTTTTTTGGGGACATACTGTATAGCCGTTTGTAGTCAAGTCGTGACCCCTTGTATAGAGAAAATGAAGCTCAAAGTCAGTGAACCACAGGAACATAGCAAACACAGTGTCCCCTTTTTTTGGCTGGAAAAATTTGCGATGTGATTGAAAAGGGTTTTCAGATGTATCAAATTTACAATCTGAAAAAAATGACTTCCTAAGGATTATTAATGTTTTTTGCTGGTGAGAATGCCACGGGGTGACAGTTTGTGAAACTTTATACTGAAATCATCTACATTTGTCTCACTCTGACCACAGAGAACGGGTCATCAAAGCCTAAGGTCAACGCCGGCTACCGGGAGAAGATTTGCTTGAAGAAGCCAACTGGGAACCATAAGGCCTCAGATGGAAACTCAACACAGAGCCAGAATGCTGACACCTCCATAAAACATCAGACTGAAGACGGCAGAAGGATGAGCCCATCAGCGGATGCAGTGAAGATCACATCTACGGAGCAAAAATATTTCATCGCTGATGTCACTCAGGCATCAACCAATCAACAAGAAGCTAACCGGGGGCAGGATGACCGCATCCTAAAGCCAGCCAATCGGAATCGGCCTCTCGTAATGCCAACGGTGACTGGCGTGCCTGTCAAGAAACAGCCCAAGAAGTCCGTCTCCATGTGCGAAACCGTCTCGGTGCTGGATGCGGCCGGGCGGGTGGACGTGAAACCGTCGCACCTGAAGTCCGGAGAGGTGGTGGTGGATAGATTGATCAAACACAGCAGAGATGAGACCGGAGATGAAGATGGTGCCTTCGATGAGAATAGGGAGCCCCGAGCAGGGCAGGCGGTAGAAGGCGGAGGGTCGAGAGGGGCGAGGCACGGCGGCAAGAAACATCACAAGGTAGTGCATATGAAGAGTAACAATGCCGCAGAGTGTAAACAGCAGTGAGTGATGAACTCTAGAGTTGGGAGGATGGTGCCACTTCTATGAAAAACAAATATGATTATTTTTACACCAGTCTGTTGTGATGCTGAGATGCTGGCAAGTTTGTATTTTCTGTATTTGACAATTTTTACTCATTACTCAAAAATGTATTCCTGTGTGCGATTTTTAGTGTTCCCCCGGCCAGTAAACATTTTGTTTAAACTTTGTTTGAAACATTTATGATTTGAATTTGTTTGTTTTTTTAGAAAAAAGTGTGCCTTAAGTATTAGCTCCAAGGCTTTAACTTTAATTACTAGCTTCCAGAACACTCAAATTTCATTTAGTTAAATTTGTAAAATGCAAATGTCAAAATTGCACCAAAGTTCACTAATTTCAGCTTTTTGGATTTATAAGTAGAAATTAAAGTTTTTGCAGCTTTCTTCGTTGTTACGATCTTTCCTGCTTCAAGAGGAATATTAATTCCTACCTCTTTATCTTTGATTCTTTTTCTTTTTGTAGCTCCGTACATCGAATGGCTTTCAGCCTTGTTCAGGGTGAACTTGCATGAAAAAAAATTCTTCAACCGCTTTTAAAAATTAAGGATCAAGACTGAACTAAATGGCTATTTTTTAGATTGCCTTTTTAATGCCTTTGAGTACACAGAAAAAATATGGAAATGTATATTTCCGGTACGGTAACCCGGAGGTCGCAGGTTCGAATCCCGCTCCTGCCAGTTTCTTGGTTTACTTTGAAAAAGAAATGTATATTTCACGACAAAAGCTGTTAGATTTGGAAAGTGGAAGTGCGCACTGTAAATGTGTTAAACAGATTAAGCAGAATTAGAAGTATGGTCAAAAAGGTATAACTTTGGCCTACAGAATGACAAGTTTAACACTTGCAGTTTTGATCAGTGTGGCCGACAAGGCTTAACCCCCTTACTGAACAAATATTCCAATGTTTTTCTCACACACTGCAATCTTTATTGCCAAACATTAAACACAGCAAATAAAACATAACGATTAATATTAATATCTTCAATAAAAAAAATGATGAATTTGTAAAACATTAATTGGACGGAAATCATATTTTTCTAAACTATGAAATACAAAATAACTTAAAGGTAGTACACAACATTTGCAAACATCAAAAACTTCTGAATTATTATGAAATTCCTTACTCGACTATTAAAGTCAATAATAGTCTCAAGCAATGGAAGGAAGTTTTTTTGCCATAGTACCATTGACGCATTTGGCCTATTCTGCCAAAAACCTAAATCTCTTTTGTGAAACAAATACATCTAACAATTGTTCACACCTGTAGTATTGGTATCGGATGGAAAGAATAATAATGAACTGTACAAATGGCAGGAAGCAAACTTTTACATATTAATAATAAAACAATTCTGAAACAAAAGTGTAAATACAGTATTTATACATGACTGAATAAAAATTATAAACCGATTTCGCAACCTGTAACAACTTGTGAATTTGATTCATTAAACTCAAACCATAGAGTGCATTCAAATGCATATTAAACTTGTTGGATTTAGCACGGTTATGGTTAATTTGAACATATTTGTGACCCACTCTGCAAAAAGGGCAATTATGTTGCAAAATTTGAAAATAGTGTTTTATATATAAACACAACACAAAAAGTAAGCCCCCCCCCCCAAATGACCCCTCAGTTTCTTAAGTAAGAACTTTTCAAAGATCACATCTAGTGAAAAATATTTCTGTTGGTGTTAGGCAACTGTTGTGTGAAAATTGAAGGCATCCTTTTATTCATGGTTGACTGAGCACAAATTACCCATTTTCAAAATTCACAAAAGTGACTATTACTGCAGATGACTGAGAAGCAGATTAACATTAATGTTCAATAACGTGTGTATCCACCACGCTTGGCAATGACCTCCAGACATCATCTTCTCATGGTGTTGATGAGTCTGGTCACCCGCTGCCGAGGGATTAGCCATCCATTCTTCCTGCAGTAATCGCGACAAGTCCTCCAGAGTGCTTTCTGCTTGGATACAGGCATATGCTCGATGGGATTGAGGTCTGGTGAATTTGCCGGCCAAACCATTTTCTGGATCCCCTCATGAGCCAAGAAGGCATTCACCTCTCTCCCTCTGTGAGGACGGGCGTTATCGTCCATGAAGACGAATTCATCACCATGGGCTGCTGCATACGGTGCAACATATGGAAGCAAGATATCGTCAACATATCGTTGCGCATTAAAATTGCCATTGATCTGCTGAACAAGTGATCTGCTGACAAGACTTATCCCAGCCCAGACCATGATGCTTCCGCCACCGAAGGATGTCACAGGTTGCACACAACACTCAGCATGCTGTTCTCCACTTCGACGCCACACACGTTTTCTGCCATCATACAGGCATACACACACAGTCTTGTAAATTTTGAAATTGGGTCATTTTGTCTTCAATTTGAGCTCAGTCAACCATGAATAAAAGAAAACCTTCAATTTCCATACAACAGTTGCCTAACACCCACAGAAATATTTTTCACTAGATGTGATCTTTAAAAAAATCTTACTTAAGAAACTGTGAGGGGTCATTTAGGGGGGGGGGGGGGGGACTTACTTTTTGTGTTGTGTAGCTGGAAAGGCCATTTTATAAGCTTTCATATGGTATATCTCTAAGGCCTGTAGCATTTTGCATTTACGAGATATTTGGAAATTTGCATGTTTGTTTTCAGGATTTTCTTGAAATGACTTAAGGAGAAACAAGCCATTTAAAAAAAAAAAAAAAGCAAAGCAATAAATTGAAGCACTCGACACAAACACATTCTTTTTCCAACTTTATTCACTGAAATCAAAGATTTTGGTTATGAACTAGAATAATACAGGTATCAAAGATGCAAACAATTTCCTCCCTTAAAAATCACTTGTTTGAGGAATTTTTCACCCTCTTCACATAGAACGGCCCATTACGCTGAAAAGCATACAGCGACTTATTGCCCTTTTTGCAGAGCGGGTCACATTTGGTAATTTATCCTAGCATCCATTCTCTGAGAGCTAATGGGTCTTTATTACCCATACTGCCCTGAGTGGGACACACTTTTATCCCAGCCTCACAATTCCCAAAATGCATTTTTATGAAGGGACGGGCATTTGCAAATATAAAAGAAACCGTTGCTTTTTAACTTGCCTGTTCCTTTGTAAAAAATGCTGACGAATTGCTAACTATTGGCGAGTCTGACCAAGGTTTTGATAGGGGGGCCTGACAACCTGTAAAGTAAAGTATGATTTGTGCATGTACGACTGCGTTTATGATTGCATTGAGACACCCAAACTTGGGTGCCTGAATGTGCAATGGCCACTGTGTCGGCCAATAACAAATGTGGTTTATGGTCTATAGACAATATGCCTGGTGGTATGCGCACACATCGTGTTTTGCATTACGGTCACATAATTCAATTGTCACTCCTAAACCAAATTGTATGCAAAAACATGATGCGCGCGCATACCGCAGGGCAAATTTGAATATTGATGTCAATACACAACATCAGAGGGCACATCATCTAAAGTTTAACCCCTAGAATATGGTTATTTATAATGAGGGGCCGGGGTGCAGCCAAGCGAAACGGACACAAGAGACTTGTGCAGCCAAGCGTAACATACACAATAATCCAACAATGGATTGAAAGTGCAGAGAATGGCGCGTATAGACGTCATCCGGCCTGGTGGTAAATTAGTTTTTGACGTGTATAGATGTCATCCGTCTAATGCACATTCAGGCACCCGAGTTTGGGTGTGTGAATGCAATCAAATCATAGCTTACTTTACAGGGTTAACTACACAATGGTCAGAGATGCCGCTACCCGAGTATAAGGACCATTAATGTGGCATTCATTGCAGCATTGGAGCCAGCCAGTCGTAGATCTTAGTGCCTTTGAGGCAGTCGCCATAGCTAGGATCAAACAACTGCTCCAGGCTGTGGATCCGAGGCAGCTCCACTTCAAAAGGAATCTGCAGGGAGAATATGGAGTATGATTAAACCTGGACCTTTTAGTTTATTAAAATGAACATCAGAACATAATGCACACAAAGCAGGTTTTCAAGTTTTCCTACTTTTCCTATTTTTGCCTAATTTTGTTCACCTTGCCTCCTACTTTTCCTCCTTTTTTTTTTTGGAAATTCCAATTTGTTTCTACTTTTTTGTCCCACAACTCCGAAAAATGAAATCTCACTGCGTGTAATTATCATAACAGTGTTTACATGTTGTCATGAAAATCACACAATGAAGGGCTTGGGTGCAGGAGTACTGCAACTTTACTTCCAAGAGCTTAGTTGAGGATGGAGCACAAATGAGGCTTGTGATGCTGTGGACATGGGTGAGTATCAATTACTCCCAAAAGCTCACAAAAGTCCTACTTTTATCCTGTTTTTCTACAAATTAGGATCCTACTACTCTCCTACCTTTTCACCTGGGCCTGCTTAAAAGCCCGAGAAAGGCAATCAAAATACTGACGAGGATGTCGTCCCTAAAGCAGTTGTATATATACAAGTTGTAATAATCCAGTAATAAAAGAAAATGAAATGAAAATGTAAACATTCTAAAACACATGACGATTAACCAAATTTCTGAGAGACCTTGGTCATTGAACACGTTTTGTAGTGGTGGCTCAGGTGTTAGAATTATGCATATTTTGTGTTGACGGGTCATGTATAAGCCAGTTCGGTATTTCAACTGCGCATGTGCACAATGACATTTTATCCCGAATGACCCGTGTGACCTATCGCGCACGTGTTAAATTCAATCAGAATGGGCGTTCGCGTAACATGGCGTGACATTATGTCAGCAATTTTATCCCGAATAAGCTTTAACCTTTGAGATACCGAACTGGCTTATTGGAATTAAATGAAGCATGTTGAAGACAGAAACTAAAAGGTGAGAAGCTCCCGTGGACAAGCCAGTTTTGTACATGCCATCTGTAATGGGCCATATCTTGAGATCCAATTAAGCTAGACCTAGCATTTTTTTTCAGGATTATTTCTAAACACCCTACTCATCAGCACTAGGTAAACACAAATTCTCTGGAATTGTAGGAGGTGGGTGAACAATGACCTTAAACTTGGGTTAACTTTTGTTTGAACCACCCTGTAGAGTAAACTTAAAAGATTTCTCTTTTTCTAATTTGTGGTTTGGAGGATTCTTCTTTTTTTTTTGTAGAAAAAAAAAGTCCAAGAACTAGTCTTGTAGCTCCCACAACAAAGTACACCCATCCTCACATATGGGTAGATATAGGGTACCTCTATTGTGGACTTTACTTTCCTTCTTTTATTCTCCTTTGTTCCCATTGAAATCTCAAAAGCCATAGCGTTAACCTCGTGGGGTACCATTGTCCCCATTGTTACCCTTTCTTCCCGGTACCACGTAAGGAGACTAATGTAAAAAACACAGAATCTCACAAGCCAATAACAAGGCTACGACTACGGCTTACAGTCTGTGTGTCTTGTTGGTTTCGGTCTGGTGCCTCGTATTTCAGCAGTTCTTGTATGGTATCCAAGCACTGTCTCAGCAAGGCCTGAAATCAACCATACAGGCAGACATTTGAATTCTTTTTTGAAATGAAACCAGGGACTGCACTGTAGTTTGAAAGCCCGACAGAACCTGTGAAGAAGAGATCGTTTGGAAGCAAAACTCTGAATGATATTCTGGGGAGACCCAAGTAATCCTGCCCCAAATAGTGATATTTTGATCACTGAAAATCAAATTGGAAATTCTTTCTGGTTAAAAAATTCAGTTCTGATGGAGTTACCTCCAGATTTTCATCCCTCTTGACCATGGCCGACAGCTGGGCGATGCGTGCTGTCCTCTTGGACTTCCGGTTGATAGGTTTACCAGGCGTACTGGTCCCCTCCTTGGTGGGCGTAGTAGCTGCCGGAGTAGTGGGCGGCTTGGGCTTCTCGGCAGCTGCCAGGGAGATCTCAGCCTTCTGTCTCAAGACAGCTAGGCGGTCATGGAGACCTGTGACCTCGGACAGAGAGAGGGTCATGCTACCGACGACAGGTGGGGGAGTCTCGGTGGTAGATTTTGCTGCGGACGCTTTCGGAGGAGTGCTGAGGGCATACAGGAGAAGGATCTGCAGGGATGGGGTCCCATTAGGGTCCTGGGTGGACGGTTGGTACCACTGGAGGCAGAGCTCAGTCTCGCTGGACGAAGACGATTTATCTGGCATGTTCTTTGTGGAATCCTCGCCTGATTTACCGAAGCAGAAGATATTCTCGGGGTAACTCTTGGCGGGAATGGCCAGCTTGGTTGCAGGACCAGTGAACGGCAGCACCAAGCCCACCGGTGGTCTGACCGCCTGGCAGCTGGTAGCAAACAACGACAGGTGACTGCGCATGAACCCAAGCATGCTCTGTAAGCGCAGCAGGGCATCGCTGCACAGTAATGGCAGACGGACTACGTCGTGGTTGATGCCCGTGTCAAAGCCGACGTGGTTTATAAATCCCAGGTCAAAGCCGGTGCCCAGGCTGGCACTCTCCACCTCAGGCCCGCCACTGGCAGCATCCGCCCCTAACCCCATGGAGTCCAGGTTACAGGTGCGCTGCAGGATGGCCGTGTAGCTCAGCAGATGGATCCAGCTCATCATGGGGGTGGGTTTCTCCTGGGTCACTGCTGCAGGAGGCATGGGGGATAGTGTGCCGACTGAGAAGGCATCCATGTCCTCAGCATCTGGTCTGAGTTCATCAAGGATCCCGAGGGTAGGCTTATTGCTCACTGGAGGAGAGACTCCACGCTCAACTGTGAACATGCAAGAACAAAGGCTCGGATTTTTCAGTGTAATTTTTTCAGTGCTTAAATGTAATGTACACGATTGGTAATCCTCCAATTTTTTTTTTTACTGAATTATTAGGAAATTCCTTACTAGACTAGGTTAATAGTAGTCTCAATCATCCTGTGAAATGATGGCACCAGGTGTGCTGTCGTTGTCAAGAAAAGTGGAAATTTATATCGTTTTCCAACGATTTCCAGCTGGAAATCATTGGAAAACTGCCCTGTAGCCGTTAGTCAAGGCGAGCAAGGCGAGCGTGGCTACCCGGACGAGTGGCGCACCCCGGACAGGCTGGCATTTGGGGCACGTCACGCGTCCAGGTAGCCACGCGTGCCTTGACTAAAGGCTATCATCCGCCAGACGGTTGAAAACGAGCGCCGTTTTTCTCGCCATCCAACAACGCAAAATTTTGAACAGGTAGAGGGGAACAATATTTCCTATAAAATACTAACCCCCAAATCCGCCCATTTCTGAAAATTGCAACAATGACCAATCATGTACACTACCTTTAAACCCTTCTGTCACACTGTAATATTAATGGGGTGCTGGGATGCCAAGACAGGCTTGTGCAGACAAGCGTAATGCAAACAATAGGCAAACAATGGATTGAGTATGTACAGGAATGCGCATACAGATGACTACCGACCTAGAATTTCTCCCCTCTCTTCTGCAATTCTCGCGGTCAGACATCCGGGAACTTCGCTTAAACTTTGTACAGAGATCAATGGTTGCCTGTGCAGCGCGAAGGGGAGAACAAACACATCGGGGGCCGTGTAATTAGGCGTGTGGGCAAAATACAAACGGTATGTGAATCGTTCGACGGTATGCAAATTAGGTCTTTAGACGGTTGAACGATTTGTAAACTATTGTTTGGGCCTTGCTTTCAGACCCTAAACGGTTTGCTTTTTTGAAACCCCTTCAAGAGCCCAACAAAAGAGGCTGATTGCCATTGCGGTTTTACCAAACAAAGGAGCGTCCTGCCTGCTGGACTTCAATGGCTGTGCCGCCGCTAATCCTACAAGGTTAATTAACCCTGGAGGATTAGCGGTAGCACAGCCATTTACACAGCGTTTACACTAGATCCGACAATTGGAGTGAGCACTCGAGTGTATACTGTTTGGGATGAGGATTAATACCGTTTGGGCCCATACCATTTGGGAACTCTCAAGTAATTTGCATATACCGTTTCTAAATCGCAATGATGCCTTTAATAATAGGACGAAGGGAAAGATGTGACGTCATGCCGACCGCGAGAATAGAACCTTTTTCTTACCTTTACTAGAGCTAGTCAGATCCTGCATGACAAAATCTGGAATCAAGTCCTTGACCTTGTCCTTCAGGGTCAGAGAGGTCAGGGAGGGGTCGCCAACCAGCAGAGCCAGGGAGCGTTGGGCCAGTGCCACTCTGGTGGCTGTCTGAACGGCTAGCCAGGCTGCCGTCAGCTCCTTGGTGCGTTCGGCTACGGCCTCCTTCTCGGCCAGGTCCCTCTTGGATGCGACCTTGGGGGCCATAGCGGTGCGAGTCTTCTTAGAGGCCGAGGAGCTTGGGGTCTGGAAAAAAGAATAAAGGGGGGGGGGGGGATATCAGAAAATCAAAACTGTCGTATCAAATGCTGTAATTTCTTTTTCAGATGCTGATCAAGTCGGCTGTAATATGAAGTTCTATTAGTAATTAACTGAGGTGATTCGTAAAGAGGTCACTTTCTAACTTTACTGGTGACAAGTTTCCGGCAATACCAGCAACTTGGGTGGGACTGACCACCCTTTGTATCATCGCGGACAATTTTGTTTAAACCTACCCTTGACTTCTTCTTCTTCTCTGGCAAGACCTGGGCAGTCGGGGCTTTTGGTTCTTCCGTCTCTGCCAGCTGCAGGTCACTGATGACCTTCAGTCTCTGACTGGCACTGTCTAGGTACAGCAGGGCCACCTCCAGGTAGGCCTGACGGATTAGACTGCAGGGAACAAACAATGATGTAGTCAGGGATTTCATTGGGAGAAAATGCCATCTTCCCGGAGAATCCCACCTCTCTTTAATGCATGTTATTTGTAGCCTGTATATTAATTTCAGGTTCATAAAGGTATTTAACACCTTGAATACGGACGACAGCCATAGTCACGGTTTAAAAAACAAAGACCACCTGGCCGGTTGTCATCTATATGCACATTCCTGCTCGTACTCAATCCATTGTTTGCCTATTGTTTGTGTTACGCTTGGCTGTACAAGCCCGTATTGGCATACCAGCACCCCATTAATAACAGCCGACCAGAAGGGGTTATAGAGCTATACAAAATTATCAATGTGTTTCAATTTGATTTTTTTTCTTTTTCAAATTTTCTTAATAACCCACCCATCCCTACTTTTGATCTATAATATATTTATTGGGTGTTCAATGTATTATGCAAAGTGAAGGACAAAACGATGCTGTAGATGAGTCAGATCTTTGTAATGCTCTCCTAGCTCTGTAACAGTCCTGACAAAATTTGGTCTACCCCTCTGTCTGAAATTTTGATTTTAATTTCGGACTATTTTGCTTGACCCACCAACCAACATTTTTGACAAGAAATTTTCAAACACTGATCATTACAAATGGACCCTAAAGTGGTTGTCAAACTCTGATTCTTGGAAGAAATGTAGTCGACAAAAAAAAATTGACAAGCAAACATCCTTAAAAAAATAAAGCTGGCAGATTGTTTGAAAAAAAAAAAAAAAAAAAAGATACAAAAGATGTCACCTTCCTTCTGGTCAAACAAAAAGCTTATAAATCCAGATTATAAATCCAGATTATTTAACATTTGGTTTGAATTCCACTATTTGGTTTCGATTTTAGAAAAAAAGCCTTCCATATTTTGTGACACAGGCTACAGAAAACAACTGCAACATCCTCCAATTTGCTCCATGGTCTCTGATTAAATTGCACTCACTCGTTAGTGGTCTTCCTGGTATAAGAATAGCCTTGTCCATCCATTTTTTTCAACATGACAGCTCTGGAGCATTTTTGCACAGGCCCAGTGGTCACTGAATCCTGCAAACTATACCCAATCGTTGAGACTGCTTTTCATGCAGCACCTCACTCCTCACTTTTTGTTGGCATGACTACGAGCTACATGGGAACTTCCGGTGAATCAGATGACCGCTGTTCATTGATTTCGCCCACCAGTATTGTTTAATCCTCATGATTTGTATACCTACCCCAAGTCATGATTGGCTGTCATGCTGACCGTGACAGCCTGTAGTAGCGTGCCTACAGCTGCCCTGGGTTGGTAGGCTCCGCACCGGGCCAGTTGTCTCTGCACCTTGCCCAGATGGAGCAGCAGCTCGGCCAGCAGGCTCCCCTCTTGCCTGGCACAGACACGACCCAGGGAAAGACCGGTGGAGAGGACGCCGGCGGCATGGAGCCAGGGCTCGGGGGTTAGGTCACCAAGAACCCTGCATGGGAGGAAACACGTCTCAGATGTCGGAAAGGTTTGGAACATTCTACAGGGAATCATTAAACTGCTTCTACTTGGAAACACCATGCATGCATGGTGGTCTATGTGCATACTCGCTTAGGGAGCATTTCATATTGTCCAGGTGCGGTACTGATTGTGGTACCGCTGTTTTTCTTTGCGGTGCCGCATTCCGTACTTCAAACCTTGCTGATGAATGGGAAGCCAGGCGGCTTGAATAACTGAATAATCATGAGGTCAAACCTGGAGCTTATTAAAGCCCAGAAGGCTTGTCAGAGATTTCTAGTTTGCAGCGGTCACACCATGGAGAAAGAACCCTGTTATAGGGCTAGATAGCTCAGCTGGTACAGCGTCATTATGGTATTCTGAAGGTGGCAGATTCAAGTCCCAGTGTTGTCAATTTTCATTATGATATAAAATGATATGCATAAACAATCTGCCGATGTTTGGACTTACTTTGCATTATTTTTAGCCTGTTCCCTGGTGGCTTGGCGTGCCAGGGCGTGGCCGATTCTCATTTTGGTCTTGGCCAGGTATAACAGGTGGGGCAGGTAGATGTTCAGGAGAGGGCTGGTAGGAGTGGACAGGTAGGAGACGGAGACGTGACGCTCAATCTTCTCACCCAGCAGCATCATCTGATCAAAGGAACAGGGAATGCCTAATCAGCTGAAGGTTCAGACTTTATTCAAGTTTCTTGTCTAGGTTACAACATAACTCTTGTGGAATCTTTGTCCTGGTTAACCTCTTGAATAGGGAGGACAGCCATAATTACATTTTGAAACAAGACCACCTGGCTGGTTGTCATCTATACAAGCATTCCTGTGCATACTCAATCTATTCATGTTTCGACTATATTGTTCTTGAATGGGAGTGTAATGAATAGATGGAGCTTTTTCAAACAAAGCTTTCATTCACATGAAAGGGGGGTTCAAAGTGGGATGAATATGATCACTCTATTCATTGTGGTGCCTATTGTTTGTGTTGTAAGCTTGGAGCACAGCCCCATTCTTGGCATACCAGCACCCCACCAATAACAGCCGGACACAAGGGGTTAACTAAAATACAGTGATGTGGAGTTGAGTAATCTAAGCTAGGGCATGAAATCTGAGTGCGAACTAGTGCACATCAAGAATCATACATGCACTGGATTTTTTTTTTTTTACACCACCAATTGTAGACTGTAAAGGATTGTCATAAGGGCCTCCTAACTTTTATCCTTACATCACACATACATGTACCACAAGGGAAACTGACTAGGTAATCTGAATGAATTTTCAAAGTGAACAAAGAAAACGGGCAGGAGCGGGATTCGAACCTGCGACCCCCGGAATACCGTACCGGTGCTTTACCAACTGAGCTATCATGCCCTATGTTGGCGCCGGTATGGTATTCCGGCATACCACTCTTGCCAGTGATGTGTTAGAAAGCATAGAATAACAGTCGTAGCAAAACTCAATACTTACAAACAAAGGAATGTAAACAAAAGGAAAAACAAATAAACAAAAACAAGTTACCTGGTTGAGCAGAATCTGCTGTGCCTCTGTGTATGCTGCCAGCGTGCTCTCTGTGATGGGCGTGCTCTTCTCCTTATAGTAGGCGTGGCCAGCCAGGGCCCGGAGGTCCGTCAGCTGGATCTTAGCCAGGGCTAGGAGGAGATGACCAGGGGAGGAGAGGGTCTGCTGCTGCTCTAAAAGGTCCACAACCTCCTGGGGGATGCAGAGATGATGATTGAGAATGCAGATAATTAGGAGAAATGTACAAGGTTTCATTGGGTAATTCCTACGTCTTTCAAATGGAGTGACTAAGCAGAAAATATGCTGAGAACCAGTCACATACAGTACACATCACATGCAATTCTAGCTGGCACTCTCATTTTTAAGCTCATTCTTCTGTACTCGTCAGCTCTAATCTTACAGGGTCAATTTCATGAAGTTGCTTAAATGTAGTGTACATGACTGGTCATTGTTGCAATTTTCAGAAATGGGCAGATTTGGGGGTTAGTATTTTATAGGAAATATCGTTCCACTGACCTGTTCAAAGTTTTGCATTGTTGGATGGCGGAAAAAAAAGAGACAAAAACGGCACTCGTTTTCAACCATCTGGCAGATAGCCTTTAGTCAAGGCTACCTGGACGTGTGACGCGCCCCGAATGCCAGCATGTCCTGGGCGCGCCACTCGTCCGGGTAGCCATGCGCGCCTTGACTAAAGGCTACAGGGCAGTTTTCCCAACGATTTCCAGCTGGAAATCATTGGGAAAACGATATAAATTTCCACTTTTCTTGACAACGACAGCACACCTGGTGCCATCATTTCACAGGATGACTGAGACTACTATTAACTTACAGTCTAGTAAGGTATTCAGTATATAAAAAAGAAAATTGAGTATTACTAATCGTGTACACTACCTTTAACCCTAACCCTGCTGAATGCAACAGAATGCACCAACGGTAAAAAGTTGTTACATTTAGCAGTCAAGGCATGTCTCCTGGTCTGATGCATTCTTGTGTATTTAGTATTATACACGTATAAGCCTCCAGCAACAAGGCTGGTACAGATGAGTTCACTGCACAGTGCAACATTGCATTTGGCAGGGTTCTTATTTCAGCTGTCTTGCATTCTGTTGCATTTGGCAGGGTGCTCAGAGAATACCTCGTGGGGGTTAGGGTTGATGCAACAATTTGTTAAACACAGACAGGTTTGACAAAGCAAAAACAGGTTACCAGCCAAAATACTATGTGATGTATACTGCGTGTGACCGGTTCCTTGCTAATTTCAAAGCAGCTGCATGTCTTTTTTGTTGCAGGACTCCTTTTATTTCCTTCAACCTCTGCGTACAAGGTTTTAGTCCCTCGGGGGCCGACATGCGGATTTGGATTTCTGACACTTCCTAATTCCATAAGTTTCCCCCAAAAATATAACTCTGGGGTTTTCCTTCATCCTCTCAGACTGGAAAAGACATTTCTGTGTCCTCTTTTATTTCACAGATTTCTTCAGGCTCTCAAGCTTCATTGCCTTTTAATACACTTTTGAGGAATCTTTGCTTTTCATGACCAGAATTAACTTAAATTCTCAGTGTATTATACCTGCAGCGTTTGCTTGATGTCCTCCAGTGACCGCCCCTCCTGTAGATCCAGCAACGCCCCCTGCATCAGAAACTCAGCTTGCATCTCGCTATCACCGCAGGCCTCTGCCTCGGTCAATCCCTGCATGCAGAAATGACGGCAGTCTAGTCCCTCCAACGAACCGATGGAACCTAAAGGATGGAGAACCAGACATATGAAGAACTCGACTGATTAGCTACTGCATTTTGAATGATAATACAGCAATGATCTTTTTTAACTAAGAGAATAAAAATGCCGTCAAACAAACCACAAGGGAAACTGACTACGTAATTTGAATGAATTTTCAAAGAGAACAAAGAAAACTGGCAGGAGCGAGATTTGATACCAACTGAGCTATCTTGCCCTATGTCGGCAGTCTCCCAAATTGTCAGTGTCTTTGAATAAAAATGTCATAGAGTGTGTATAAACTGGTAGTTTATAGCCAGTGAGGGGCCTGGTTGCCGATAATGGCCCAAGCCAAGGAAAATATTCACAGATGTCTCATAATAAAATTTAAAGTCTTTTCGTGATTTGTTATTTGTTTCAAATCATCATTTAAATGTCTGTGGAATAAAACAAAATACCAGCTATTTTTTTCTGGAGTTAGACTGATTCTTGATTTCCCCATCATTTTGGGTGCACAAGGTCAATCTATACCAATGTGACAGAACTACGAAGAGTGAAACCGTCTCAGGTAATTATGAGCATGACTTCGTAAGTTGGGAGTCCGTTTAGTGAATAGTAAACGATTTCTGTAAGGATCAACCAAAATGTTATTGACTGGTGTGTGAGTTCAAATTAACCCAACCACGAAATAGAGGTCAATCTTCAAGGAATGCAATGAAATAGATCATTACACTGGCTACAAAAAGATTCCTAGATGCAAACTGTAAGAAACTTACAGGGCGAATATGTCGTCCCCCATCCCCCAACGCTACTCTGGATTTTCCCCTTTTCTCTAGTAGAATCTTGTAATTGTCTAGAATCTTATAATTAAAACCAGTGCCCTCACCCATTTTTAACATCCACCTAAATACACGTTATAATATCATTGTAGTTTTCAACATTCCGGTTTCTATTTAAATTCTGACATTAAAATTTTGTGTTTTTGTGTGTGTGATTGGTACTTTACTTTTATAAGCTTTGAGCAACTTTTGATTAACTTTTAAATACTGTTTAATCTATGGTTTTTATTGTAGTTTTCACACAAATTTTCTTTTATTTATAATGTCTTTCCACTAATAAACTTATACTAATTTTGTATATTTTAAAATAAACTAGAATAATAATAACAGTAATATTCACTTACCGCCAACGAGACCCATACCCCGCACCTGTCCCATCAGGCACTTGACCAGGGCCAGTCGGCAGTCCAGCCACAGCCTGGCGTCTAGGCGGGACCTGCTCTGGAAATTCTGGTATTGGTACTGGCTGGGGCTGTCTACCTCCATGGGGGTAGGGGGTACGGGCTGGGCGGTCATCTGGAGTTTGACCTTACTGCCCTTGAAGGATGACAACCTGAATGAGAGATGGGACAGAGTAAGTATGACCAGCGCTGCATTCCAGCCCTACAAACCTTGAGTCCAAGCAAAGAGTCCCGAGAGATGAATTCACGTCCGAGTCATTTTGGTCAAGTTTGAGCCTGAATAAATTGTCACAAAGATTGACTGAGTTGAAATCCCGAGTCATGAGGATCGAGTTTAAGAGTAAAAAGTTGAGTCCGAGTTTGGGTCACATCATTTTACTTAAACAGAGCAAACAATTAAAAAAAACCAACCCCAAAAAGCTATTACAGGTTTTCAGAACTGCCTTTGTATAGTCACTGCTTATGCAATTCCGGCCGTGTTTCTTTAGAAAATGAAATGGGAAACCACCATTTTTATAAAACAACTTTAAATTGTGCCCAAAAAATGATGACCAAACCCATTTCAAATCATAACAAAAGTAAAAAAAAACATAATTGTGATTTTACTTTCCAATAGCTTTTCTTTTTGGGCCCTATTTTATTTACTCTGTTTGCTGTTAAAGAAGTGAATTGGAGCTTTCAAGGTTTAGCAAAGGATTTTGGCTCGTGACATCAATTGACTTATCGCCATTCATCAGCATTTGCCAACCTAAGTGTCATCACGTGACATTCCAAGTCTTAGACAAACACAAACTTCCGAACACATGTAAGTGACCGCATGTGCGCCTTGTTTGCTGAAATGCAAGACACAAATGCATAAACGCCTATGTGATTTAACTACAGTATGTTCATGCATGTAAACACAATGAGAAAACTTGTCTCAAACCAATCCAAGACTTCTGAGATACAGGCAGCAAACACTGTACGTGTGCTTGTTTATGCAGTGTGCTGTTGTTCGGTATTGCATGTGCAAAGTTGTCCATGATCTTGTCAACACCAACAGCTCAACTGGTTTGTAACAGCACAAAATGTCCACAGGAAGCCAATATTAGCATATAATGATGACCAATAATAAAGGATTCAGTATTAACCTCTTGGATACGGATGACGGCCATGGCCACGGTTTGAAAAAGACCACCCGGCTTTTGTCTATACGCGCATTCCTGCCTGTACTCAATCCATTGTTTGCATTACGCTTGGCTGCACAAGCCCCTCTTGGCATACCAGCACCCCATTAGCAGTGGCGGATCTAGGTTTTAACTAAGGGGGGGGGGGGGGGGTTAACCTGAGGTGATTGGCCTACACACCCCAGCGTGCCGAAGGCACGCCTTGCTAGGGGGGTCTGGGGCATTAAACCCGTAAAGCATGCCCCCCGGAAAAATTTGAAATCTAGATGTTTTCTCCTGCATTTTGGGGCATCTTTTCAGAGAATTTGGGGTTGGAATGAAGCAATTTGAGGCAACATTTGTATATGATTATATTAAGTCAGAATTGGCTTGTTGACAAAACCATCAGTTTATTACATAAACATGTTGCCAGAAGTATACAGCCTGTCAGGGCTCACTTTGATGACAAATACATCAGTGACTGATTAACAGTTTATTACATGACGTTAGTCAAACAAGATGGAGTTGCAGAAGAGACCCCTTGGATAAGCCCTGACAAAGCGCTTGACCATCTCTTCTGTGTCTAGCTGTGCTGCTTTTTAATTTTTTTCTAAGCACATCACGATTTCACTGGGCAGCCCAAGGGGGGAGGTTTAAACCCCCAAACCCCCCCCCCCCCCCCCCCCCCCCCGTAGATCCGCCACTGCATTAATAATAGCCGGCCACAAAATCTAGCCCAGCTAAACTTCAACCGGACAGCTGACTGCCCAGAAAAAACGACCGACTGACAACTTCACACAGATCTTTTCCCTGACCTGCGTGGCGGCTTGGGTTTCTTGGTCTCTCCGAACAGGCTGCTCTCCTGCAGAGCTGTCATGGCCGAGATGACCACTTGGGCACTGGTTGCCGCTAGGTGCAGCTCCCTGTAGACTGAGGCTAGCTCCAACTTGGCCAAGACAATCAATTCCAGCTCAGCCGCGGACTGCCCAAAGGTCCCTGGGGGGGGGGGAGGGGTAGGTAAATTATGGGAAATTCCACTGTCACTAATGTTACATTATTTTATAGAATGTCATGCCACTTTCATCCCTCACAGCTTCAAAGTAGGGTGTGCATTTATGGGTAGTATGGGAATTGACCTATCGCGGTCGAATCGCGTCAACGCAGCTTGTGAATTATTGTCCAATCGCATCAATTATAATTCCACGTGGAACGCGCAAAATCTGAGACAAACAAAAATTACCACACAAAATTCCCATAGGGCTGTCTAAGGGCGTGGTTAACTCGTAAACGGCGATAGGTCAATCAGGTACCCGACTGAAAAAAGCATGGGTACCCGTTAAAGAAAGCCAATCCCAAAAATTAAACCTTGGAAATTGCTGTTCATATTGTTCGTAAAGGTCCACCCATTAATACTACCACATCGCTGCATCAATGCAGCAAGATGCAAGTGTGTTCAGTGAACTCCATAGCTTTATGGTGTAAATTGCATTTTTGCAAGCGTCATATAAATGTTAATCTGTTTTATTTTTCCATGTACCCTGGTTTTCATTTTGTAAATTCACCACAAATGACATTGAAAAACTTCCCTTTTCAGTGTCTGGGAAATTACTGAGTAATATGTAAATTCGGTTATTACGGGTACTCAATTCCATAATCTGGAATCGGTTCCTGACATTAATGGTCGGGTACCCGGTTCAGATGCACAGCCCTACTTCAAAGCCTATTGACCAATCTAAGGCAAAACTGCCACAACACAAAATGGTGGTGAGGCCTACCAAGAGGACAACTCAGAACTTTGGTTCCTGCTTTCTGAACATTCAGTTTATTGGTCGTCACTAATGTTACCAAAAAACGTCATGGTGTATTTAAGGGTACTGTTAACACTAATTGTCTTCCAAACTGGTTGTGCTAACTTTAAACGTACCTGTCTTTTTTAACACATAGGGGTGAGAGCTGAACATTTAAATAAGCAATTTTAAACGTACTTGTTTAAAACCGGCCTAGCACATATTTATTCCCATTCATAAAATACCTCAAATAGTTTTCCGAAAAATATAAATTTCCAATGATTTTGTATAATTTTGTTCACCTTGGTTTGCAATTGACGCGCGGGTGACATGTGGCGTGATATGGCACAGAACGCAGCAGTGCCGGCGTAGTGTGAAATTATGGACTCTAAATACGGATGCAATGGCAGTATTGCGCTTGTGTAATTGGGAGAGTGACTGGTCACGCGAGTGTTCAACCAATAAGAGGAACCAGATTTCATAGGAGTCTAAATTTTGCGTGACACCGGAAAAAGTGTTTAAAACCGGTTGGTGTTTTATCGGCCGTTTAAAACCACCCACGTGACGGGCTCTCGACCAATAGGAACAGGTAAACTGTCTTAGGTATTTATGAATTAACATGAATTCAAATCAATTAGCAATCTAGGCAGGACTTGCATCAAATCAGTACTAGGTGACATCACTTATGTTACGTCACTAACATTGGAGAAATCACTCAAAAAGGTCCTCCTATGTTCAAAAATATTATTTTACAAAAATGTTGCGAGCTAATTTATTAAAACAGAATTGTTATCCACAATATACGCAGAATGCAATCCAAACATATCAAAGTGTTTGAATTTTGGAGTTTTGTCCCTATTGCTGTGGAATTGCCCTTATGAATTACCACTAACGATAATTTTACATCAACTCATTTGACGGAAGATGAACTGAAGCACAAGCCCAACAGAACAATTGCCTAGGGCATTCAAAATTGATTTCTGATCTAATCGTACCTTGACCTTGGATGATCTCAACCATGATCTTCAGTGTTTGTTCCGCTGTCCTCAAAAGCACTCCCTGTACAAATAGTTATTGAGAATCATCACATTTATGAATGTGCTGGTTTTTCAAATTTAACCCCTTGCCTGTGGCTGTTACTGATGGGGTGCTGGTATGCTAAGAATTAAAACAGGCTGTGCAGCCTGGCGTAAATGCAAATAGGAACCACACTGAATAGAGTGGTCCTATTCACTGCACTTGAAGCCCCCTCATAATGTGAATAAAACCTTTATTTGAAAAAGCTCAATCTATTCATTACACTCCCATTCAAGAACATGAATAGATTGAGTATGCGCAGGAATGTGCCTATAGACATCAACAGGCCAAGTGGTCTTTTTAAAACCACTGCTATGGCTGTTGTCCATATTCAAGAGGTTCATGCAGTTCTGCTACACAATTCACCCCTACACAAACATGTTTCACAGAAAGAATATCAAACAATATTCAGAATAGAAGAATATTTTTAGAAACTTGTAAGATTTACTTTTAGAAGTAAATTGACCAAAGTGATAATAATAATATGTAGTGATGTTAGCACGTAGGAAGAAGGTGAAGCAAGCTCTCGCATCTTTCCCTTGGACAAGACAAGATACACAAAATGATTTTTCGCTTTTATTTTCAAAAGGGAAGCCACTTATTCTGTTACCTTAACAGCTTCCAATGTTAATGGCTTCTTTCCTCCGGTAAATTTCTTGCCTGTGTCCTCTGTTACAGTCAGGCTCTCGGCGGAGCCTCCCTCAGAGGCTAAACAAACAGAAAAACAGATTGTAGTCGTGGTTCTAGGGCTGGGTTTTATCTTGGGATGTTCCAGCCTCAAGCTAGATAACGGACCCTCTAGGATCTCCCTAGACATCCCGTCATGTCCAAGACTTACTTAAAAAGAGATTCCGCTTCGTAGAGACAGGTTAGGTAGCATTTCATATTGTCCAGATGCGGTACTGATTGTGGTACCGGTTTTTCTTTGCGGTGCTGCATTCCTTACCCCAAACCTAGCTGATGAATGAGAAGCCAGGAGGCTTGAATAACTGAATAATCATGAGGTCAAAACTAGAGCTTGGAGCTCATGAAAGCCTAGCCTATGGAATAGCTGCTCGAGCAATGCGACGAACTTCTATAATATGTGTGCAGATCCGGCTATTAATTATACAAGCCAACTGCCTCTTGACCTCTAGATTTTGACAATCAGCCTGCTCGTTTTTTGGACCTTCGGCAAACCGCTGATCAGCCGTTTGCTAAGAGAGAAAAACATGGCGGCTACACGTGTAGTTGGCCTGTCTTTTACAATCACGCAGATTCTACTCTTTTGTACCTCGGTTAGCGCTGAAAATAATACATTCAGGGTCTCCAAAACTAAGGAAAAACACATTTCCAGGTCTGAATCTTCATCAGACACAGACTCTCGCTTCGTGAAGGACGCCATGATGATTACAGAGAAACGGGGAATTGCCTTGCCAAAACTGCTTGCGTGCACTGACCTGTATAGAACGAGCTCATTATATCAGCCAGCAGGGCCTTAAAACCAGTACTGCAAAAAACAGCATTACTGCAACTGATAACACTTTCAGACAATATTAAATGATCCCTAACCAGCCGTAACTGCATGTGATGTATACTGCTCGTGAAAGGTAGTAATTTCACTAAGCAGAAAAATTTGCTTATTAATATTTTTGGGCTCATAACTCTCCCCGACCCCAGGAAACAATTCCAGCCGACCCATAATTTACCCAGTGCGTCCTCCACGGTGATTTTGGCATGTGCTTTCTCTGTCTTCTTGGACACCACCGAGTTGGGAGGCTTACTGATGGTGGTGCTAGTGGTTGGACTAGGTTTCCTCTGTGGTGGCTCGGGGCTAGAACTGGCCCTGTCAGGGAAAGAATTACAATATAATCTGAAGTTTCCGGCAATGTACAGAACCTATATAATTCTGCAAACTCTCAACTATTTCTTTGAAGTCACGTTAATGAAACTTTGATACAATCTCTTGGACATTCAATGAGATTTCATTTTTTCAGAGTTGTGGGACAAAAAAGTAGAAAAAAGAAGAAAGTAGGAATATTTGAAAGCCTGATAATAAATAGAAATAAATAACTACAGTCTTGTTCCAGGTAAACCTGACTCACACCAATATAATCAATACAAATTCTCCATTTACTCTTTTTGTTACCATATCCAGCCACTCAAATAAATTCAGTGCACCTTTAATACATAGAAGACAAGGACCATATCTTACGTGACAATGTCTACATCAGGCATGGCCTGTATAGTGGATGCAATCGCCACGATCAAGTGTGCTTGAGCCAGCGACAGGTGACAGGTCAGGTGGGGGCCATACAGGGTGGCCAGGGAGGGCGACAGTCTCTTCTCAATCAGTGTCTCCAACATCTAAACAAACAGATGACACTAGGGTTGTTCATTTTCGAATAACTGACTACACAGTTTAACCAACTTTTAGATTAAACAAAGAAAATAAATAGGAACTGGATTTAAATCTTGATCTATGTCAGTGGTCTCCAAATTTGTCCATATCTTTGTTCAGGTGATGCTAGCCCAAAGTCATAAACCAATAATACAGTACAGCCGATGATCACACCCTAATCAGAAGTATATTTTCATCAATGATGTTCAAGCTTATATCTGTTTTGGTTCATTCATGAAACTTACCTTTAGATTGGTAGGTTCCATCAGTGGCTTGCTGGAGTTGAATTTCTGGGAGGACTACAGGTAGTAAACAAATTTTAAAAGATGCTGAGTTAAAAAAACTACAAGATACAGTCGAACTCTTGAGTACAGACGACAGCCATAGCCGTGGTTTGAAAAAGACCACCTGGCTGGTTGTCGTCTACACGCGCATACCTAGTCTTGGCTCCAAGACGTCCTTAACGGTGCGACGTATAGCGCGCACGGCCGGCCGACAGCGCCCTCCAGCTACACACACACACCAAGGCCAAATCGCAAAGAACGTCTTGGCTATTTCGCAAATTCTGCTCGCGAAATCGCGAGCAGAACTGTGTGGCATTTGCATGCGCGTGTGACGTAGCTGCATTATCGCATGTAAATCGCAAACACTCACTTGTCTAGTTTCTGTACGTACATACGTGCATGCACACGTACGTACAAGGTACGTTAACTGACCAGTAAGTTATTACTAAAACATGAGTTTCCTTCAGTGCGCAAGCGCGATTATTCGTTTGACCCGCCTGTTAAATTATGCATAAGCAGGTCGCGCGCGCTTCCATGCGAAATAGCCACGACGTTCTTTGCGATTTGGCCTTGCCGTGTGTGTGTAGCTGGAGGGCGCTGTCAGCCAGCCGTGCGCGCTATATACGTCGCACCGCTAAGGACGTCTTGGAACCAAGACTAGCGCATACCCCATCAATCACAGCCGGACACAAGATGTTAAATACGAGGTCCTCCAGACTTACAGGAACCCATAACAACAGGCCCTTTGCTCCAGTTGGAAACTGCAAGGTCTGGATTATGGAGAGTCAACAATGTGATGATTAGTGTTTACATGTAGGCCCACTGGATGGTTATGTTTGTTCGACAGAATTAAGCAACGATCCGCCAAAGGTTCTCGTCTGACCGCTTCAAATGAATTGACTGATGCACTGAAACATTTGAAAGGGCTGCGTGTGACTAATGAAACTGCTCGTTGTAAATGGGCTGATAACAATGCTTTTGCGAGCAATGGGCCAACAAAAATGCTCATGTTAACCGAGTTCCCGCATTACCAGGGGCCAATTTCATAGATCTGCTTAAACACAAAAATTTGCTCAAGCCCAAAAATCAGCTTAGTAAAATCAGGTTACCAGCCAAAACTCCATTTTTAGACCTATAGACCAGGCGGGGTAACTTCCACCATTGGTGAGACCAACTCACCTCCCCCCTAGAGCTTGTATTTAGCCAGTCGGTCGGGACCAAAGAAAAATGCTCTTCTTACCCGGGATCTCGTCTTAACCAAGCTTTATTAATAAAGTTCAACCGTATCTCAACATTTCCTGACATATGAGGGTGTATTAGTGATGATACTAGATAAGCCAAGGCATAAAACTGCACAAATAAACACAATAGCCATACAACATTAGAAGGAAACTAACCATCTTAGATTCTACTTGTCTGAAGTTATTATCGGCCGTCTGCGGCAGACGTTCCCCGTGCAGCAGACGCCTCAAGACGGTGAAAGCTTCACTGTACAGGCTCAGCTCAGTCAGAATACGAACCTATATTGAACAGAGAGAATATATCTAGCATGCCCGTTTTCATAATGTGTATGCCTCATGCATTTTCCTTGCATGAGGATTCAGGATTCAAGCCAGTGAAAAAATTTCAGTAATCATCAAATTAAGCAATAACCATCTTGTGTTAAGCCATGTCCAAACTGGACTGTTTTTGGAAGGTTTTACCGAGACGATGGTAAAATGAAAAATGGTCAAATGTGACCACTGTCCGCACTTGGACTTTCGACACGGGAAAATGTTACCGAGACCTTGGTAGAAGTAACCGAGCTGTCAATAAAACGACTCATGAGGGCGCTTTGCGTGACCTTTCTACATTGACCCAAATCACGCGTGCCTTTTCATTTTTCCGGCCGATGTGTACACGCAGGCCTACATCTTTAGCACCAATCAAACTTCCGACTGTATCAATAATAAAATCTGCCATGATTGCGACCAAAAGTGAAACAACGCACTGGAATTTGAAAACTTGCCACATATGCACCGCACCACGGTGAAACAATGCAAAGCGCATGCGTGGTTTCCCTGTGAAGCATGACCTTGAGCTCGGGCCGGATGTATGCTTTCCTGAGCCGCTTTTACCGACTCGCACTGTCCGCACTGGACTTATTGTCTCGGGAAAAGTTACCTGGTCAGTTTTCCTGGGCAGCAGTTGCCCGGTAGAAGTAACCGTTGGATTTGGGAAAAGTAACTGAGAGGAAAACATCCTAGGCTGTCCGCACTGGACTTAAAATGGGAAAAGTACCCATCGTCTCGGTAAGTTTTACCAAAAAAAGTCCAGTGCGGACAGGGCTTTAGAGAACTCCTAACAACCAGGTACAACCGAACTCCTTACATTTAAATTTAAAGCTGTCCCCGGAGAATGTGTATTTTCAGGTGTCCTGCGCTCAAAGTAGTGATGAGCTATGGACCATGCTGGACACCCGTGGAATACAGTGTAACGCCACTATAACGAACATCGCGGGATCCACAGATTTTGTTCGGTATAGTGATCGTTCAGTATAGCGATTTTCAGCCGCATGGCGTCCATCCTTTTAAATACCGCCCTCTTGTATCGTATTTGAAGTGTGCCCTCTTTTGATTGTAATTGAACAAATGTGCCGGCCATTGAATATTCATACTTTCTAAGCTTACCGAATTCTAAAGCAACAGTTGGCTTTTCCCTTCTATTTCCTTGGGGAAATAATAGCCACATGTCACTCTTCAACATGAAGCTGCGGCTGTTTGGGAATTACAAACAGCCCAAATACCCGGTACATTTGTTTTAATCCGTTGCCTTTTTTTTCAACAACAATGTTGGATAAGTTTTGTACACAAAATTTGGGAGCCAAGGATGGTGTTCGGTATAGCCGAATGTTCGGTATAGCGGTGTTCGTTATAGCGGCGTTCCACTGTACTGTTATACACAGCAGTGTTCTTAAACTGAACAGACTGCAGCCAGTAATTCACTGAGAAACACCACCACATGAAGATCAAGAATTGGAAGTGAGAACTGCACCTTGAGAATGCGACCGTCCACTGCCCGTTGTAAATCCCTGCAGACGAAGGTGGTCAGATACTGGTAGAGGGTCAGCAGGGGCAGAACCTGAGGTTAAAATACAGAGGAGTGATGGAAGGGTGAATGGACATAATACCTGACAACATTGGAAAACATCCAATACAAAGCTACATGGGTCTGTCCACACTAACGGTTACAACTGAAAACTTTGTGGGCGAGACATGGGAGGTGGATTTCAAAGCAGGTTTTTTTTGCTAATTTTGGTTTTCTAGACATTCCTGTATCATTCGTGATTGCACTTAAAAATATACAGGCTGATTCACTGGAAATGTAGGAAACTATTTAGGCAATCTTTAAGATGAAATGAAGGATAATGTTCATAACATGGACAGGCATTCTTGAATCATACGGGCATATTCTTGTTATAATTAATCCAGCCCTTGTTCCATTTATATTACTTGTTCAATGTAGAATTGTTATCACTCAACATTAAAGCAACCTATTTAGTATTTATGAAATTATGATGCGACTTGAACAACGTTCATAACATGGACAGAATTTTGTGACAAATGTCTGTCCCTGTTATGAACGTGAAGTCTTGAAGATGTACACCGTGTAGTTTAAAAATACCTGGAGGTTTAACCTAAGATTGGCCAGTGGCAATCCCTCAATGGATAGCTTTACATTAGGAATAAAATTTGGGATAATTCCTGATTTCATTACTACCGGTACTTCCCAACACTTTAAAATGAAATGTCTGTCCATGTTATGAACATTAAATCTTGAGGATAATCCTCTGTAATTCCTCCAAACCTGAGAAATTTATCAAATGTTTTGGTGAGCAATCTTCTTACTAGAATATTGGATGTAGAAAGAGGGATAATATGGCAAATTACTTCATGTATGGACTCCTGTCCCTGGTTCCCTCTCAATGGCACACTTTTGTAACCGTTAGTGTTGGAAAGACCCACACACCAATAGTTAGTGGAGCAATGGTACGGTAAGCTGGAAGTCAGAGGTTTAGAGATGCCACAGGGTCCGCTTGAAAAAACCTGAACTTTATTACATTGTGACCTTTTAACATTCAGTGGCGCACCATATGGCACACCATATGGCAAAGTAGACTTGCCTGCTGCTACATGTTCACTAGGTAAACTTTTACGACAAAAGAAAATGCAAAGAAACAATAGACATAAACAATCTCAGCCTTAGCCTTAGCCTAAACATGGAGTAAATTTATTTCCAATTTTCAACCTGTAAACTGTTGATTAATTAATCACAGCTGCATTAAAAAAGGTATGGTTGCTAATTATTACACTTCAGCGTCAATCTTGTTGATGCATGTGTAGGAATGGAGCATTCATAAAGCCAAGCGCCAGGTCCAATGCATTGTATACCATAGACATTTTTAAATAATAGTTATATGTATGCCTAACGTTACCTAGTCCCTAGGCCTAGTAGTACTATTAGCTGATGCCGGCTCTGCAACTGCCAAAGTCCTCATAGCAACAGCTTGGAAAACAATTGGCAACTATTGAGCATTTTGCCTTGCCGCTCTGTTCTTCTTGTGGACCTCTTTGTTTGCGTGAACCTTAAGTGCCTTCTTCCCTGACGATCCATAATTAATTTGTTTTGTACACCATGTGCAAGACGCAAGTCCACCCTGGTCAAGTTTTTGAAGGTAGTCCGACAGAAAGTCACCGTTGTCATCCTTTTCCTGAAGCCACGTCCAGTTCCACTTATTTGTCACCTTTGATTCTATGGCCTTTAAACTGTCAGTTCTTTCTAAAACTTTAAATTTATCCACAATTATTCTGCCCACATTTTTTACGTTACGTGCAAGATGTATTTAATGACTCGCGAAAACGTGCACGATACGTTGTGGACAGCTCGTCCTTCAAAGTGTGCTTACAAAGACATGGCTCCATTGCCTTTTGCTTTTTATATTAATCATAAGCAACTGAACTTCATGTTAAAAAGTATTTCTAAATACTCAAAAGATAAATAAATGTTGCTGAATTGAAAATGAAACCGAACCAACCATGAGGTTGTGCCTGCCCCTTGACAGCCCCTCCGCCACCCAACGCAGTGAAGCCAGCAGCGTCCTGCCTTCGCATCGGTACCGGTCAGACAACAGGTCCACCCCGGGCACTAGATACTGGACCTCGCATCCCTCTCCGATCTCATACAGGGCGTAGTCCCGGTCAGCCGTGGGGTGGGGTAAGGAGGCACGGAACAGGGCCTTGAAGAGGAAGGCGGAGAGGAAACAGCTCTCCATACGCAGGCCCAGGTCTGACGTCAAGATGTACCTAGCATGAGAAAACAAATCAGTGTATTAAATTTATAACAATGTTAACCCCTTGTGTCCAGCTGTCATTGATGGGGTGCTGGTATACACAAACAATAGGAACCACACTGAATAGAGTGGTCCTGTTCATCGCACTTGAAGCCCCCCTTTTGTGTGAATGAAAGCTTTGTTTGAAAAATCTCCATCTATTCATTACACGCCCATTCAAGAACAATATAGTTCAAACATTAATGTATTGAGTACGTGCAGGAATGTGCCTATAGACGTCAACTGGCTATGGCCGTTGTCTGTATTCAAGAGGTTAATTAGAATGATACCAATGATAAGAGTTAGAAGGCCTTTATATTTTTATCCCAGCAGAATGTTTTTCAAAGGCTGAAAGACATCAACAGAGAAACCTGTGAAGTGAGAAACACACTAGTACACATGAGAGGAGAACGACAAAAGGAGAGAAGGGGCCAAGAAAAATAGCAGGGGACAAAGGAAGTGAATTGCAGAGGGTGAACAAGAAACAAGTTACAACACAATCTGGTGAAGATAAAACTTGCGGTAGCACCATGCGGCAAAACTCTCTTTTGTGAGATTGTGGGGTTCTGAAAAGAGACGGGGGGACTCAACATTTCGGAGAGTATGCTCTGCCCGTATATTATATCTAGATTTTTATAAGGTATTTTCTGAAACGTAAATTTTTGGAATAAAGATGAAAAAACAAACGTTGCTAGAAATTACTTGCATCTCATTTCTTTCTTTTTGCTATGTGTTAGGGGAAAAATATAAACGCAAATCCGATAAATTAGAAAATATGAGTATGCAAATGTCAAGAAATCTCAAGAACACACGAAAAACAGGGGTCAAACGTACACCAAATTAAGCTTAGGATGTGACAAACTCAACTATGTATTTAACTCATTTTTCAAATTTTGAAGAAAAAAAACCACAGAGTGCTACTTCGTGGTGTCTGAGACGATATAGACTTCTCCCCCAAAATGTCAAATTGCTGAACTGAATTGAATTCAGACAAAACATGCAGCCCAGGTACATACTGTGCGATCTTGGAGGCAAGCACTGCCCCCAACAAGCAACCCCACATCCCGCAACGATCTAGCAGCTGGGAACTGATGTCATGCTGCGACCTTTGACCTATCAGAAGCTGCCGCCAGCTGTGCAGTGTGTCCGTGGCGTTCATAATCAGATCCAGAGATTCCGACCACCACTTGAACGCCGCCCTGCAATCAATGACACAAGTAATTCTAAAATAATCAAAATGTGATAACAACTTCAAGTACGGGCCTCGTTTGTGGAATGGACTTGAATCAGAGTCGTCTGTAGGCAAATTTAAAGTCAGTTTCAAGAACCATCTTTTGTTCCATTATTTAGCACAGTATATTTCTCTTGAAATGAATGACAGAAATACTTATCTACCGTCTCACGATGCAGTCAACGGTGTGGATCGCGACATTTAGACTAGACTAAAGACTGCTAGTCTTCATCATACGATGGTGTAGACCCGTCGGTATTGTCCTTATATACGGGGCCAGGGATCCAGTGTGCCCTGGTGCAACAACCCTGTCTCTTGACTAAATCGTGAGACAGTAGATAAGTACTGCTACCATTGTTGCTACGATAAATAACTTATTCCATTTTATCTTTCTCTGTCTCCATCTTCGATCGGCTATTTTTCTCCCTGTTTCCTGTATTATTTATATAGCCTCATTATTGTGTGATCTCTTTGACCCCAGTTTTCTGTATGTTCATCAGTTCATCTTTGGTTATTGTTTGTGTTTCATTAGTACTTCTTAAAAATTGTTCTGTAAAGGTTTGCATAATATAGGCATGCCCCTATAAGCTTCAGCTTTACAAATCATGCCTCCATCTCAACCTCTTTTGGCTGGCTGTTATTAATGGGGCAGCCAAGAGTACCGCAAACAATAGGCAAACAATGGATTGAGTATGCGCAAGAATGCACGTATAGATGACAACCGGCCATGGCCGTCGTCTCTATTCAAGAGGTTAATATAATTACTTACTCTACTTTGCTTTTGATGGAAATACATGTTATTGAAATTGAAAAATTGAATTGAAATAGCAGTTTTCCCTACAAATTTCCAAGAAGTAGAAATAACTTTGTTTGGCCATAAGTTTCCGATGTAATCAGACCTTATGTTCGCAGCATGGTAGTGCAGGTTTCCCAGTTCATGCATGGCTTGAGCTGCAAGACCCAACTGCTTCCTGGCTAGTAACATCTCTGCAGGAAAAATACGGGAAAATAACAATTAACAAATGACAATTAAAATTAAGAGGCCATTCAAGTAGAGTAGTGTGAAAAAAAACTTTAAAATTGTACTTTTAAAATAATTTTTCTAAATTATTATTTGGGCTTGGACGACTGTGTAGGAGTCGACTTTACTAGACTCAAACAGTAGAAATGGAATCACAATTCCATTTTGGGGGGGGGGGGGGGAGTGGACTCCTTTAAGTAGCCAATTTCTGGTTGTATGGAGCAGATTCCAGGCTCTGTCTTACGATTCTGAAATGCACCAACTCCACAAAAGGATTGTTAAATTCCCTGAAAAGACCATACTTGGTACTTCACAGAGCCAGCTGCTTCGTCCCTAAAATAAATCACGATGCCGCGTGCATTCAAAGGATACAACATCGACACCCATTATGTGCATGATGAAATGGAATTGCGATTCCTGTTTGGAAGTTGGAGTCGACCCAAACTGTTGGGAGTCGTTGGCGCTTATTACTATTTTTTAAAAGTAAAAAATAACATTTTTTAGATGTTATGCAGATTTCAGATTTCTTTTTCAAAATTTTCCTGCTCAAAATTTTCCTGCAGTGTGACATTTTAACATACAATTTATCCTTCCTGTTTTATTGAAGAAAAAAAGAAATACTTTTCAAGAATGTCTGCATTTTTGTGGAAAATCTTTCAAAACCTCAAAATACTTTCAAAGAATTCTTCATTTTTTGTTTCATCCAAAAATCAGGATCTCATAAAATGGTTTGCCATACTGAAATTAATTCTATACCCCAAATTTATAGTCTAGAACCCTGCCTTTAACTGTATCTTTACATTTGTTTCTCTCCAAATTTCAACATTTATGACAATAATTCCGTAGACTTGAACACCGAGTACGCACCAATTGTCTTGTCATAGGATGTGACCACCACTCCAAACTGGGACTTGGGCAGTGCCGATGTTTGGACTTCGGCCATCGTCTTGAACTCGGCTCGGGCCAGGTCTGGCGGGACGGTCGGCTGGGGCTGCTCATCGGTCTCAGAAAAGCCCACCCGGCTGTGGATGCTGTAATGGCTCGGTGCAGCCACGGCTGGAGTTTAAGAGGAGGATATTAAATTCAAGCTGTTGAGGTTTACAGTGCATGCCAGATCAAAAATGTAAAGGAGTATGTTGATTTGGAACAACCTTCGAGGATCATAGTGCTTATGTTCTTGGGCAAGACACTTTACTACACTTGCCTCTTTCAACCCTGGAATACAAATGGGTACAGAATCAACTGTGCTGATCTCGAACTGCTACATTAACACTTACCTCATGGCCTGATGAACAGAGGTAATAAATAATTGTGAAGCGTTTTGAGACACTGGTATAAAGTGCTATAAAAGCAACACATTATTATTAATCCCATCACCCTCTCTCTCGAAAATCTTAGCTTGTCAATGTTTTAAAATTTAGATTATTTTTTTCGAAAATGTGGTTGGGTGGGTCAAAGAAAATATTAAAATTCTAAATTAACTTTTCAATAAAACAAATAATAAAAAATAAAAATAAAATAAAATATCTTTTGACTTGCCGATTACAATGACTGCAACCAATCATTCCCCACATTCTATCAGCTAACAATACACAATAAATTATCAGGGCACATGTTCAAGTAGGGGAGACCGACAGCTATTTTAAGATCGAAAATTAGGGGGGGGGGGGTGTCAAAGAAATTTGGAGGAAAAAAACGAAATTTAAAAACAATGAAATTTTTTTGAATGAGCGGCTACAAAACTTGTTTAAATGAGGCCAATGTTTCTTTCAATGTAAATGGATGAATTAATCAGGGGAAAAAGGTTATACACCCGACTCCCCTATCTGATACTTGCAGCTGGAAGCAAAAAATCATTAATGACAAAATTACTCTGTAATTTGGTTTGAGATTTTCTCTTTAAACTAAATGACAATCCATGTCATTTTCAGTCAAAAGTAAGGTTTGTTAATAGGATACACCACACACAAAACATTCGTCACCAATATCAAAAGGCATGTAGCCTTCAAACAGAAGCCTGATCCATCCCGCCATTTCCTTTAAAATTTCTCTTCTGAATTTTTCTTTCAAATCTAGTCAGGCAAATTTATATTAATTTTTTTAATTTTTTTTTGTCGGGGCGCAGAGAAGGGGTAGATTAGATTTTTCCTCAGGGTATGCAACTGAGAACTCTATCCTACATTCAGTCTCTTTCACTGTAGCAGGAAATCTTTGCAAGATAGCATTGGCACTGACTGCAATCAAACCAAATTAATAAACTTCCAGAAATATCATTTTTTCAGACTCAATAAAGTAAACCGGCAAGAGCAAGATGTTAACCTCCCACCTCTGGATTACTGTACCAGTGCTCAACCAACTGAGCCATCTTTCCCATTATTGGCAGGCTCACGCAAATAGCATGTTAAAAATTCCCCCGGACTGGTCTTACCATTTTGCTGGGTTGCGAGGTACAGCACCAGTAATTTCCGGCTGTGCTGCAGGGTCCTGGCTGTGTAGTTGGAGGCACTCAGCGCTTGCTGGAACATGGACAGGCTGTCGTTGATGTCCAAGGGGACACACACCAGCTTCCCTGCATCAGAGGCACCTGCAGGGAGATGGAAGATAAACAAGCCCCAACCGGTTTGCTTCAACAATTGGTCATCTGTTTGATATTAAAACTTATTAACCCCTTGAGTACGTTTTTTTAACGGGAGACGTCGGGGTCTCGCGGCGGTTCTGGCAGCCAAATCGAACTGCTACAATGTGTTTGTGCAGTCACAAATGGATCGAAACTGCACAAACAGCGGCCAATGGCGTCATCCGGCCTGGTGGCACTGTTCTTTTTGCACCCTATGGTGTCATCCGTACGCAAGGGGTTAAGAAACTCCTTAACCCCTTGTGTCCAGCTGTAATTGATGGGGTGGTGGTATGCCAAGTACAGGGCTGTGCGGCCAAGCGTAAATGCAAACAACAGTTGTCCTATTCATCGCACTTGGAGCCCCCCTTTCGTGTGAATAAAAGCTCTATTTGAAAAAGCTCCACCTATTCATTACAATATAGTGGAAAACATGAATGGATTGAGTACATGCAGGAATGCGCCTATAGACATCAACCAGCTAGTTGGTATTTTTCACACGGTATTCAAAAGGTTATCCGCATTCAAGAGGGTTAACTGCTCGATTTAATGTAAAGATGGACTTTGGGGATGATGTAAATTTGACAAGATGTTTGCCCTTCCCTACATGGTGTTATGCACTATAGGCTCAGTGCTTTCCAAGCAAGACCTCCTGCTTTCTAGTGCAGACACCTTTAACCACTCGACCATCAATTTAACTTATTTTAAGTTATTTACAGTCTGGTTCAACTGGTCGACTGACCAATTTCCCTTTTCAACTACTAACCAGCTTTACAAAGTTAACTGCTAAATCTAAAATGATTAACATGGCCTCATTCAATTGAAGACAGAGTTGAATTTGCTGATTTTAATTATTTTAACCGATACAAATATATAATCCAACATGTCTGCTCACTAGTTTCACAACAATTACTGTCTGTACTTATTTCATGCAAATTACAGGTTTTTTTTTTGTAAAATCATTTTCTGTAGGCCTACTCCAGCATAGGGTATAGCTAGTGTACAACTCCTTTCAAATGTTTAAAGTCAGCTCAAGTGTGTACTGAGGCAGTTTTGTCAAAGTTCACCGTAATGATGAATAGATGATGGGGATGAATATGAACAAAAACTAATGTAATTCAGTAGAAAACAATGTTGGTCTCAATAAAAGTGTTTGTTACAAAAAAACAACACTGTTGCTGTTTTTCTCTTAATTCTGATTTGTTTGGCTCATTTATGCTATTTTTCTACCTCTTTTCGAGCCCCCCACAATATCTGCTCGAAAATTACGTGACCCTGTGACCTCACGTCTAAAACGGCCGGCCGCGCATCGTGCACGTACTGTGAGCATCGTAAGTGGAAACAAATTACAGCCATATTTTGACACGTTACACATGCAGAATGTCGGCCAGGTATGTCAATGCAGGCTTCAGTATAATATACCCAAAGAAGTTGTACATTCCCCAAAGACAAGGGATTGTGGAAAATTTAGGCCTCAAAAGTCCGGCTGAACAGAGCAAACTCCCTGAGCAAATTGTCGGGCCGCGTTGCCATGCTTGTACATGTACGTAGTCCAAACTGGCCTCTACAATGCATACATTTCTGGCATGTGGATATTTCCGATCATTTTTTTTCACTGCTGGCAATTTCTACTCCCAGTTTGGGATTCCGATAATCCTTAAGATAAATGAAAATGTCATTCCAGCAAAAAGATTGTTCTTTCAGTGCTGCTGCCTGGCAGTGGCGTAGCGAAGGGGGAGCAGGGGGGGGGGGGGAAACTGCCCCCCCTGTGGAAACTATTGCCCCCCCTCTTGCCCCCCCCTCTTGAAAATTGGGATATGCGTTATTATAGCGAATTTGCATTACTATATGCGTTACTATATAGCGAATTTCCCCCCTTGAAAATAGCCATGCCCCCCGTTTGCCCCCCCTCTAGGAAGAGCCTGGCTACGCCACTGCTGCCTGGGAACTTTGATTGGGAACTTCTCCATCGATTGCCGGATACGCGTTGTGCATGCCAGGAATTGTGCTGTCCTCAATCTCTGTTATTGCTGCCGTCTTTCTGGACTTCTGGTTCATACATGTAGGGAACAATTAGACCGACTTCATCCCCATATGTTTATTCTTTTCTGAGTCAGATAGGGACAAATTTTCTTCTGAAAACTTCTGGTGATTTTGCCATGTTTCTTGGTTTGGTCGTACACGCGCTATACACATCGCGCATGCACACATGGCCATCCACTCGTTCTAGTGCTAACGTCACGGTTCAGACATCCGGGCTACTTGTAGTTGTGTAAGTGGGATTTTTTAGGGGCGGGGAGACCGGCTCGAAATTTTGCACTTAAAATGGTTTGTATTACAATAAAAATGCAAAAATTTAATTAAATATTTATTGATTACAACTCTACACGATGTATTCTTCCATTTCTCAGAGTTTTGTTTTCTATTTCAGTGACTCTTTAATCCAATCTTTCCCAAAGGCTGGTTTTCAAAACCGCACATGGGAAAAATCAAGCTTCTTCTCCTTAACCCCCTTGTGTCCAGCTGTTATTGATGGGGGGCTGGCATGCCAAGAATGCGGCTGTGCAGCCAAGCGTAAATGCAAACAATAAGCACCACACTGAATAGAGTGGTCCTATTTATCATGCTTTTTAGACCCCCTTTCGTGTGAATGAAAGCTTTGTTTGAAAATACTCCATCTATTCATTACACTCCCATTCAAGAACAATATTGTTGAAACATGAATGGATTGAGTACGTGCATGATTGAGTACGCACAGGATTGAGTACGCGCATGAATGAGTACGCGCAGGATTGAGTACATGCAGGAATGTGCATATATATACAACAATCGGCCAGGTGGTCTTTTTCAGAGGTTAATGCACATGAACTGACCTCCGTAGACATTATGACCCTCGGGGTCAATCCTTCCGCCCATATCAATGGCCTTGAGGTTACTGGGATCCAACTCAATGGTCAGCTGTACGTCCGAGTAGTTCCTGGCAGTGATGGGCACGCCGCCCAGCTTGTCCGAGGCTCGCTGAAAGTGGGGCTGGACTGGAGGCGGGCCTCCGTAGGCTTGGAGGCGGGAGATGAGCTTCCGCTGGGCCTGGATGAGGAGGGGGCTGACTTGCTCCGAGTAACGCTCCCTGTAACAATGCAGATTTAAAATAACAAATAAAAATTCTGTGTTCCATTTAGGGAGTGATTTTTTTGCGGCGCCGCTGATGAATGGGAAGGCAGGCGGCTTGAATAACTGAATAACCATGAGGTCAAAACTGGATCTTGGAGCTCATTAAAGCCTGATCAAAGATTTTAGGCCATCAGCCTTGGTCAAAAAATTGGGCCACCGGTATCAAATGATCGAGAGGAGTAATGCTCATAGCGTTTTTTGGCAAGGTCAGAGCTGCCAACTCTCCCTGAAAATTGGTCGATCTCTGGACTCCGAACACAACTTAAAAATCTCCCGGATTGTCAATTTATCATACCTTTTTATTTTACCTGTATTTTGTAACTGCTATTGTCTGAATACCTTAAGTCTGCAAAAAAAGTTGGCAGCTCTGACCTTGCCAAAAATCGCTATGAGCATTACTCCTCTCAATCATTTGATACTTCACATAGCAGCTGCAATATGTGCTGCATCCTATCTTGTGCAACTGTCTGGCTTTCTCACTGGGCTAAGTGGTAACGACAATACAGTAGTTTTGGGAAAGAAAGAGAAGCATTTTGATTTACAAATTGCTGACAGTAATATTGCAAAATTTGACCTCAACTTCTCAGTGATCAACTGATCATGTGTGTTGCTATTGTATTTAAAAAAAAAACAGAGTAAATAGTTAGTCCAGCAGGTGTTTGGTACAAAGGCGTTCACATATAAAAGTAACTCAAAGTGATTTCGAAGCCACAAGTTTTATTACCACATTGAGATGTCAAATTTGGAAAAAAAGATCAAGCTAGGATTGAAACATCCAGCCCTCCTGACTTTTATCACTTTGAAATGTCAACCACTTGAATAAGGGCGATGGCCACAGCCGCAGTTTGAGGACTACCTGGCCGGTTGATGTGTCTAGGCACATTCCTGTGCATACTCGATCTATTCGTTTCAACTATATTGTTCTTGAATAGGAATGTAATGAATAGATGGAGCTTTTCAAACAAAGCTTTCATTCATGCGAAAGGGGGGCTCAAAGTGTGATGAACAGGACTAATCTATTCAGTGTGGTGTCTACTGTTTACATTTATGCTTGGCTGCACAGCCCCGTTCTTGGTGTACCAGCACCCCATCAATAACAGCTGGACGCAAGGGGTTAAAACTTACTGAGCCAGGACGTTGAACCGCATGGCTACATCGGCCAGACACTCCCACTGCTGTTCGTAATACAGCATCTCCAGTACACGCAGCACCATCCGTCGCATCCAGCGGGAATCCGCCGTGCTGATGTCATCCAGGGGACTTTCAAACTTCAGGCTGGCCCCACCCTTCTCATCCGAGACGGTCCCCACCCAGCTGTTGACGAGGACGGGCGACTGCTTCTTGGACTTCTGTGGGTGCGTCAACGACAAGAGATTTGAGATTCAAATTTTTTCCAACATTTCTATGCAGAATTGACTATTAGGAAGTGCTAGGACTTTTGCTATGGCTTGGTATTTGTCCCTCTTTGATAAGATTCAGTAGTGTGTTTCAAATCTGGTTGGTTTAGGAACTGGTATCTTCCCTGGAACCCAGATGCTCTGTTGCTTCATTGAGCCTCTTTTATCGATACTATTATGGAAGGTGTTCCAGTAGCCTCCTTTCATCATTAGTTCCCTCTGTCCAAACTTTCAGGCACTCTACTCGCCTGGCTGTCTCATCACATCCTTTCACTGTTGTTGTTCCAAAGGCTAGTACTGTGAGATACTCAATTTTTTTCCCTCGTACTGCCTCTCTTTGGAAGTCCTTACCAGTAACCTGCTTCCCTTCCATCTATAATCTCTCATAATTCAAATGAAATGTGAACAGATACCTTCTATCCCTGTGATTTCTGTCTTTTCTTGTTTCTTATAGCCCATACCTTGAGTGGCTATTTAATCGACATAAACTATGCCATCAAAAACGTCAAAAAATCGTGCTGCGCTATCGGTAGATCGTGACGCTATGGACCGATCGCGCTGCCACCAGTCGAACACATTTTCTTTCTAATTCACGGCTCTAGAGGATTTTTTTGAAAGGTAAGTAAAGTCCAAGATATCCGTCAGAATCGACTGATAGCGCAGCACGATCGACCGATTGCGCCCAACCAACAGTGACATAAGCAAGACAAACCACGACTCCCTTAACACAGTAATAAATTGGGCCAAACAAAAGAATTCCTTCAGTTCGGGTCACCCTATTTTCGAAAGCCATAAAATGTTATTAGGTAGAGGAAGTCAAATTAATTCTACGATACCGATTTCCGATCATAATACTAGTAGGAATTGCCGACCGGGCGTCCGGAACTTGCCGACATGTGGAACTATGTGTAACTCAAAGATCGTGTACATCTTGTCGATGTTCGGCCGGGAGTACGTGCGCATGCGGCAAAATAAGTACAGGCTCGATCATGGGAAAAAATGTCTGCGCCTGCGCATTGCGCAGAGCGGGTCCGTTGTTGGGGGTGTTTATTCATGCAACACCATGCTTTGACAGGCATGCTTTGGAGGCAACAAATAACTTCTTAGGCCCACTCGACAAGATTTGTTCATAAAATCCCGGCGAAAACTAACAAAGAATCGGACCAACAAGGATAGTCAAAATCAGGATGTGTTTTAATCAAAACAAATTGCGACAAGAAGTGGACCAGTGGTTGAGTGATGTGCGTGATAAACGGCCGTGTGGATAATTCCACGTTTCGCCAACGTGTTACGGTGACGCACTGTGCATGGAGCTGTCAGTTGGCCGGGCACGCCCGCGCGTTGTACGGCATGGACTGCTTTCGTATCGCGGCACTCTGTGCGTGCAGTTTGTGATATGGTGATCGCAGTTTCATATTTATTTTGTTTAGTTTATTGCTTTTGCTGATTAATAGGCTATCAATCATGTATCTATCTTTGTTCTGAATAAAAAGGTCGATTATTCACAACACGAGAGTTTTGACTTAACCATACAAGTTTACAGTTTTAAAGAAATAGGAAGGAAGCTGATTATTTTTACAATATGTAAATTTTATTTTCCACTTTGCAATGCTCGTATCACATAAAATTCATCAGGCATATGTCTCACAAAGCATCTCAAAATGTGTACATGTACTTCGTTTCGGGACCCCTCTAACACAGGTATTGCGTTAATTATTCTCACCTTTAGCATGGAGGTAGAAAATTAACATGTTATGCCTACCAACCGACCCTATTAAATTTTATTTGAACACTGCTGGTTGTTGGATAGAAGTTGAAATGGAGAACAAATTAGGACAATGGGCAAAACTAATCCAGGCATTTATTTACATGTACGGAGAAAAATCTGCGCCGAACTCGCAGTGATTTCAATTCAATTCAAGCTTCAGCCCAGCAAAATTGGCACACGTGAAGGGAATTCCCTATTAGGGCGTCTATGCTGGTCTTTTTTCCAGGGTATTTTTGTATTCACGCTGTATATAACATTACACGGTGCACACATATCACCAATGCTGTGCATGCAAGAGACATGTGATCGGCTGAACTAAAGTCCACAACGCGTCGAGGCTTCACACAGTGCAGTTCCCCGACTCCGTTCATGACGTTCAGTAGACCAGTACAGTCATGCACTGACTGCTAGCTTCGTTGTCTTCGGGCACTGAGTTTTCACGCATGCGGTGCAGATAGCGCGGATCGCATAGACGCGGAGCTCGGAGTTATTTACACCGGTATGATAATACATCACAGCATAAAACTGTTCATTTTTCACACACAAATAAAACATCGTTTTTACTCGCGCTCTAATAAAAAAACATGACATTTGTGTATGATTAAATTGAGTATAAAGTTTGCTAATTGACATTGCCGAACATCGGTTCGTCATCGGTTAAACCTTACAAATTTTGCCGATCCGATGTTTTGCCGATATTGCCAAACATCGGCCCGATCCGATGTCCGATCCGATCATCGGTTAAACCTTAGGCATAAGTGAAGTGAAAAACAAGGAAATCAGCTGATCCGAGGAAAAGTTGCATGCCTGTTAAAACACAAAAAGTGCAAAGAAATAAGATAGAAGTAATTTTTATCAATTTAATTTTTTTCATCTTTATTCATCAATATTAATGTTTCTGAATATAAATTATGAAAAAATAGATATAACAGATTTTTTCGCCCGCTTCACATAGAACAGCCCTGTGTGTGTTTTCACATAGTGCGACATAATATCCTTTTTTGTAACTCCATAAAACTGCCCCCTGGACAGCTTACTGCATGCGGCCTACCTTCTGTGATGTCTCTGCCTCGTTCTGCAGACACACCATCATGTCCAACAGGCAGTCTACCGCGGTGTAGAAGGGCTTCCAGACCACGGCCCTCAAGGCCTCCACGGACAGCAGGCCGTTGGTGTGACCGCTGGCAAAGATGTGGAGCAGGGCGGTGTGGGCACAATTCCAGAGCGCCCGGCTGGCGTTCTGCAGGAGAGTCCAATGGCTGCCACGGTGGGCTAGAACCTAGGGAACAAAAATAAAAGAAAGCAGTTTAATAACCCCTTCCAGGGGTGAGATTGACCAAAAATGAAAAATCCACGAAATCCAAGCAAAACCCACGGAAAACCCAAGAAAAACCCACGAAAAACCCACGAAAAATCCACGAGGACCCCAGGTCAACATACAGTTTGTATTTGACTAAAGGCACCACCTTAAAATATCAATTTTTATTGGTCTATCCCGACAAAAAATCCTGAAATCAGGAAAAATCCTGACAAATCTAAATCCTGACAAATCTCAACCCTGCCCTTTTTGGCTGTTATGTGTCAATACGCGCCACACAGCGCATCACAAATTTTCTTACTGGCTGAGCAGTATATGTGACATCCACTTTCAATTAAACTCTTGAATACAGACAACGGCCATAGCCGCGGTTTGAAAAGACCGCCTGGCTGGTTGGCATCAATATGCGCATTCCTGCACATTCTCAATCCATTCATGTTTCAACTACATTGTTCTTGAATGGGAGTATAATGAACAGATGGAGCTTTTTCAAACAAAGCGAATGAAAATTCACACAAAAGGGAGGGCTCCAAGTGCAATAAATAGGACCACTCTACTCCGTGTGGTGCTTACTGTTTAATTTTACGCTTTGCTGCACAGCCCGTTCGTGGTATACCAGCACCTCTTCAATGACGGCCGGACATAAGGGTTAAAAAAGTATACACTATGAAATGCCAAGCTGGTGTGAACTCCACGGAAAGAACAAGAAACTGACCACTGCTTTCTTGAGGTGGTCGAACGTCTTCTTCAAGCTAACAGTGGCCTGCGTGGTGATGCCCGCATAGTCCACATGGTGCTGAGGGGCCTTGGTGGTGGGTTTCTCGCTGTCATAGGAGCGATACGTCCTCATGGTGTCCGATTCTTTGTCGTCTGGTGGTGGGGGCACCACGGGTACTGGCTTGCCTTCAAGAACCACGAAAAGATGGTATGATTGTATTTTAAGCTCTCATCTGGCTGTGATGCATTGGCAGTAAAAACTTTACTGCCTCAGCCTTGACGTCCGAAAATGTGTACAAAACTTGCAGTATATGGTTGTGTGGGGGTAATGTTATTACCGAAGATGACATCACACACAGAAAGAACAAAGCTGTTTACAGCCGTGTAATAGTCAGCTAGATACAGATTAATATTAAAGGTAGCTTTTAAAAGGTAGCTATCAAAGGTAGTTTGAGTAAATATTTCTTTTTAGGATTACTCGGGGGAGGATGAGGGTCGCTCGTATTTTTTATGTCCTCTGTGTGCAATCTTATTGCTTGAAATTCATCTTCCATTTTTAGTGCAATCTAATCACTTTAATTTATTTCTATATTAATTCTTCTTAAGGAAACTTGCTTTTATTAATCTAGTTGTGCTGTTATTGTATATTTGTCTTCATGTATTTTTCTTTTTAATTCGAGGGCCCCAAATGATCAGCTTTTGCTGGATGGGTTACCCTCATTAAAGAATACACAAAAATCATTACTTCTTATATATTCATAATTGTTTCAGAACCAATTATAGCATTTTTCCTATTTAATTTCTGTGAACCATTTATAATTGACCTATCGCCGTTTACGAGTTAACCACGCCCCTTAGACAACCCTATGGGAATTTTGTGTGGTAATGTTTGTTTGTCTCAGATTTTGCGCGTTCCACATGGAATTATAATTGATGTGATTGGACAATAATTCACAAGCTGCGTTGACGCGATTCGACCGTGATAAGTCAATTCTGTGACAAGGGCAATTTCTACTACAATTATACGTTTTTGCAAGAATATAATGAATAGATTTGCACTGCGATGATATAATGTGACTCATGTTACATTCCACTACCCAAAACAAGGATAGCTACCTCTATGGCCAATGGTTATCTTTAATGCAATCATGTAACTCATGTTACATTCACCCATGCAAAGAAAGGACAGCTACATATGTCCAATTGCTCTACAAATATGTCGTGACTCACGTTACATGTTTTTGCCCAAAAGGAACATGGTCAGCTACCTTTAAGCCCTGTGGTGGCCAGAATGTAATTCTGCAACTCATCGCGTTACACTTACTGACCTACAGTATTTCCAGCTCCCTGTGTCTCCCATTACTTCACTAATATGGCGTGACTCATGTTACATACTCTCAACCAGAGTAACAATGAAAGTACATGTATTGGCAGCTCCCTGTGTCTCCCATTACTTCACAAATATGGCGTGACTCATGTTACATACTCTCAACCAGAGTAACAATGAAAGTACATGTATTGGCAGCTCCCTCTGTCTCCCATTACTTCACTAATATGGCGTGACTCATGTTACATACTCTCAACCAGAGTAACAATGAAAGTACATGTATTGGCAGCTTCCTGTGTCTCCCATTACTTCACTAATATGGCGTGACTCATGTTACATACTCTCAACCAGAGTAACAATGAAAGTACATGTATTGGCAGCTTCCTGTGTCTCCCATTACTTCACTAATATGGCGTGACTCATGTTACATACTCTCAACCAGAGTAACAATGAAAGTACATGTATTGGCAGCTTCCTGTGTCTCCCATTACTTCACAAATATGGCGTGACTCATGTTACATACTCTCAACCAGAGTAACAATGAAAGTACATGTATTGGCAGCTTCCTGTGTCTCCCATTACTTCACTAATATGGCGTGTTACATTCACTCGTGTTACATTCACTCACCCACAGCATTGAGTGCAGCTACCTCTATGGCTGATGGCGGCATCCTGTACTCATCGCCGGCGTCCATCTGCTGCAGCTGGACAATGACCTGGTCATTCATGGATGGCCGGGTGTCGTCCTGCCTGGTGGCTGCACGGGACGGTCCACCATCCCAGCCCACTACCAGTGTACCAGCTGTCTCAAAGGTGAACCATTCGTTATCCAAGTAGGCCGATCTTTCAGTAGGAAAATCCGTGAATTATAAATAATGAAGAAGTAAACTAACCTCTTGCATACATAGCTGCTGTTTGAAAAAGACCACCTGGCCGGTTGTTGTCTATATGTGCATTCCTGTGCGTACTCAATCCATTCATGTTCTTATAATGTTCTTGAATGGGAGTGTAATAAATAGATGGAGCTTTTTCAAACAAAGCTTTCATTCGCACGAAAGAGGGGCCTCCAAGTGCGGTTAATAGGACCACTCTATTCAGTGTGGTGCCTATTGTTTGTGTTTATGCTTGGCTGCACAGCCCCGTTCTTGGCATACCAGCCTCCAATCAATAACAGCCGGACACAAGGGGTTAACAAAAATCTCTAAACTTAAAATTAATCTTCCTGTTCTTATTTCTTGAAACCAATAAAATCCTTTCATGAAAAACTTGTATACAGAATTAATCTTTAAGGTATAATTATGGAATGAAAATAATATTTCTGCTGTCATTTTGTTGTAACGACTTTGAATTTCACACAGAGATTTTAGTAATATGTTGCTCGAGCAAACATATCTGAAAACGATGTTCATTCAGTGACTTCGGCTTAGCGGTCTTGTCAAACCAGATCCCACAGGATTCTTGGCGTCTAAGTGATTACCATGAATTGGTCTGTTCTTGCAAATGGTCGCTTGGCAACAGATGCTAAATAGGATTATAATTAGGATCTGATTCCAACTGATTTACCTATAAATGTCTCCAGATGCTGGTCCCATGAGCTTGTCCCGCTTCTCGACTTTGTTCAAGAATTGAGCAAAGTGGCAGAGCCCTTGTAGGATGTTCAACTACACAAATGAAGAAACAAAAACTCTCTCGTAATCCAATGACTTTAATATTCCTACTGTTATCCTGACATTAAGTTTTAATTCACATGTTACTGACGGGTCCTAAAACTCACTTTGGATTCCTGCAGCAAGTTTGATCACTAGCCATTGGTTAACCAGTTCGAGTCGGATGACGAGTTAAGATGCAAAAGTTTTGCCGTACTCGGAACGGATGACTGATAAACACGTACCCGATGGAGACCGGTATCTATCTGGCAGCGAGCGAGGCCGGAAATATCAAAGTGTTCTGCCTGCAGATTACGGCCTGATTCTGCCTGAACCGGTCTGGCATCTAGGCTCGGGAAAAATATTCCCGCGGCTGGGTCCGTTAATGTCAGAATAATCCTGACGTGAACTGGTTAATCAGTGGTTGATACACAACATCCTTGTGCCTGTACAATAATTTCCAAATTCTAACAAACTGTAGTCGAAATGTGGTCAAATATCGCAACAAAACAGCAATGTCTTGGCTCCCTTCAGTAATTGGTTTTACTTGCGGATAATGGCAACCAGCCATTAGGGCTGTTCATTTTCGAATGATTTTGTATTCGATTATTCGAAACTGGGTTTGACTGAATATTTGAATATTCGATACTCGCCGATCAAGTCTTTCATGCATCTGCTGCAACTGCATGCTGCGCCGGTTTTACGTGCGGCGATCGATATTATGGACCGCCCGATGGACATTGTTTGCATGCACCTGTTGTATCAAGATCATTACGAGTACGTTTAATGTTCTGATATCAAGAAACCAAACTCCAGCCACCATTTTTGCAGTGTCAAGGGTTTTACGGGCGGAAACAATAAACCACTGTCAACAAGAGTTACCGTTGACAAAAATGTGGCATTTGACACTGCTAAGCGCCGTAACCTTTCTTCAGAGTCGTATCTGTACGTGCATATAGATATTTGTTTTGAATATTCAAACCGGCAAAAAGGTATTCAAATATTCAGTATATTCGGAACAGCCATATCAGCCATGTCACCAATGCAGGTAGACTGGTTCTGACTAGTCGACTAGACTAGACTGGTCTAACAGTCGTGGACTATTAGGGGCCACTGGTTTACCTGAGGTTGGGCGCCGCCTTTCAAAAGCCCAGCCAAGCCCGGGCATTCGGGCTATCAGTCTTGCTATTGTGATCCCCAAATCACCTAACAATAGAGCATCTACTAATTGATAAAACCCGGCCTCTGCAAGGCCAGGCAGTGGCCCGCTCCCACATTAATCTGTACCTATCACTATTGTTGTAATTCCATTCACGCGGACGGAGATCAATGACAGAGGAAAGTCCTTTGATGATACCACAGTGGTCCCTGCTATCAATAAATAAAGCCAGGCCAGTACACAGCCTGGCCCATAGTGATCCTGCTTTTTTTGTTATCATGTTTATTCAAAGGAGTTCTCTAGTGGTGTAAGTTTGTTGTAAGTCAGTCTGTTTATCGATAACCAGAGTTCTTGTTGGACCTTGCATTTTCTTCCACCCCTGGTTTATACCTGAGTCCTCCATGGTACTTCGTCAGCACATATCTTCCTCAATCTCTGCTTTTTCTTCTGGGTGTGATAGAACTCGGGCAAGATCTGCTCCAACTTCTCAAAAGCCTGTCAACCAAATCAATTATGAAGACTCACAAGGCAGGTCAAGTTATACCTTACTATCCAGTTTAATACATTTCACTGTAAAAACAAAGAGTGAAGCAAAACAAAAGATCAGCTGACAAAGCATGATTGTGTTTCTTTGAAATATATGTGACCCGCTCCAGAAAAAGGTGATACAAGTCGCGCTATGCATTTACGTGTAATGGCCCTTTCAACATTGAGAGGGTGACATTTTTCGTCAAAATATATATATTTTTTTTTGTCTTTAATGACATCTTAAATATCTAAAGTTTCAGGTTTGTCGCACAACAATGTTGATTTCAGTGAATAAATTGAAAAAATAACCTTTTTAGGATGCATTGTTCCATTGCATTGTATTATAACTAGCTATTTCAAAGCCTGTTTTCTCTGTTGTGCAATTTGAACTCCATAGAATTATTTAATATGCAAAAACGCGATATCTCCAGAACGGAAAGGGCTTTGGAGCTCTTTCATGTACCAAATGAAAGCTTACATTACGGGCTTTCAAAACATACATAAAACTAATTTTTCATATTTTGCGACATAATATACCTTTTTCCAGAGTGGGTCACATATTAAGATTTGTTTTTTAATTTTGCCATTTCTGCTGACCACACTAGTCTTTTGATGGTTATCTGGGCTTACCCTAATTATGAGGTGGTGTCATTTTACTTTTCAGCGTAGTATTTTCATGTTTCATTGTGTAATCTTCTTAATTTTTTAATGTTTAAACATCTGTGATTTTTAATGAGAATATTTTGTATAGACTTTTAGATTTTTATTTTTATTTTTTTAATTAAATTTTTTGTTTTATTCATCATTGCAATAATAATTACAAAACAAATAAATTAAAATTATGATTCATATAATTCAGAAATGGCAAGCAGAAACAAATTATGTTGGTAAAAGGGCAAAAAGGAAACATTGAGTTACATCAATGGATACCATTTTCTTCGATGGGTAGCTAATTTATCCTTTCTAATTGCAATATAAAATTCAATTCTCTCCATCGTTCTTACTAAATTCATAAAATGATTGATTTGAGGAGGCTTCTCTTCCTATTTACATTTATAAATGTACTGTTTACCCAAGATAATTACATAGTTAACAAAAAGGTCTGGGTCATAAATATTATAACCAAACATAGTAGACAATTCTGAAAGAACAATATTGACTTTACAAATTGACGTTAACCATTCCTCAACCTTATTGGGTTTTACGTACAATAAACATGGATACGACGGTCCATGAATTATCTTTACAGTTACAAACTCTGATCTTGGTAAAGTTTGCCAGAGTCAAAAACAAGTCCAGTGTGATTGTTCACACTGGACTTGTTTTTGACTCTGGCAAGCTTCACACTCTCCCAACCCTTTTCACCTTTCTTCCTCCAACTCCAGAATATGACTCACCCGGAGTTCCTTTTGCTCCTGCTGTGCCTTGGCCGCATTGGACATCTTGGCCTGGTGGGATCTGAGATGGACCAGCAGCTGAAACTTCTTCTTCTTCCGTCTAGGGCTCTTGGTGTCCTGTGGCTCCTGCTGATTCTTGCCGGCGGGGACTTGCAAGGTGGTGGTCGGCTTGTTCTACACGAGGAAGAAAGATAAGCTGACTCAGTCAAAAGTTCAAACAACAGCATCACTTGTGAACATTTTTTTATCTGCATATCATATTCTGATTTTAGCAGGTACGTCACCACATGGTACGTTAACCCCTTCCGTCCGGCCGTTATTGATGGGGTGCTGGTATGCCAGATCGGAGATGTGCAGCCAAGCGTAAACACAAATAGGCACCACACTGAATAGAGTGGTCCTATTCATCGCACTTGGAGCCACCCTTTCATGTGAATGAAAGCTTTGTTTGAAAAAGCTCCATCGATTCATTACACTCCCTTTCAAGAACAATATAGTTGAAACATGAATAATTTGAGTACGCACAAGAATGTGCCTATAGACGTCACGCTGCCAGGTTGTCTTTATCAAACTGCGGCTATGGCTGTCGTCCGTATTCAAGGGGTTAAGGATTGTTACCTTTGTATATTCAATGACTGCAGCGGCATATTTCTTGGGGTCATCACCTGCCACCGTGACACCACCCGGTTGCTTGGATAAAGTGGCTTTGACGGCTGATAGATGTTCATTGCGTCTACGCAGACAGAGAAATTACAGTATCAGTCTGATCTTAACATCAACAACCAGTGTCAACTCAGTTTAACAAAGAGGGGTTTAACTTGAAAACCAAGTTTATTTCTTCATTTCTTCATTATTTTGACTTGGTGTAGTGGCATAACTAGGGTCGAATTAGAGGTGGTGGGGTTGGTCACATTTTAGGTTGCCAGCCCTACCACCATTGCGGTTTTCCTGGGTCCAGATCTAAATCCTCAATAAATCCCATTGAAATGATCCCAACTTTCAGACCTATAGACCCAGGCGGGGTAACTTCCACCGTTGGTGAGACCAACTCACCTCCCCCCAACTGGGAGGAATCTGGGATGCCGTAATTGTTCATGCATCCCCACCCCTGACTTGCTATTCTATGCTACCAGGGGTGCGTTCCACTCATGCGAACAACGCAAACATTTGCCAAATTTGTGTGCACATCCAATGGAAAATTGTTCGCATAGTTGGCAAACGTTTGCATTGTTCTTGTGAGTGGAACGCAACCCTGAACAAGCAAAGAAATGTTGTGCTAACACATTGAGCACAGAAACCTTAGTTACATGATGCAAACATGCAAACAAGCCAAAATTCCTTGCTAAACCTGTTAAAAAAACGTGAAAAGTTAGAGCAGAATTTGTTTAGTATACTTAAAATCTGATTCCTCGTATTAAAGCAAAGCCATGAAATTGAGCCCAGTAATCAATTACTGACTAAAGCCCTGTCCGCACTGGACTTTTTTTGGTAAAGCTTACCGAGACGATGGGTACTTTCCCATTTTACGTCCAGTGCGGACAGCCTGGGACGTTTTCCGCTTAGTTACTTTTCCCCGAGTCCAGCGGTTACTTCTACTGGGCAACTGCTGCCCAGGAAAACTGACCAGGGTAACTTTTCCTGAGACGATAAGTCTAGTGCGGACAGTGCAAGTCGGTAAAAGCGGCTCAGGAAAGCGTACATCCAGACCGAGCGTGAGATCATGCTACACAGGGACACCACGCATGCGCTTTGCATTGTTTCACCGCGGTGCGCGCATGCCACAAGTTTCCAAATTTTAGTGCGTTGTACACATCGGCCGGAAGAATAAAAAGGCACGCGCTTTGGGTCAATCGGGTCAATATAGAAAGGTCACGCAAAGCATCCTCATGAGTTGTTATACTGACAGCTCGGTTACTTCTACCACGGTCTCGGTAAAATTTTCCCGTGTCGAAAATCCAAGTGTGGACAGTGGTCACATTTGACCATTTTTCATTTTACCATCATCTCGGTGAAACCTTCCCAAAAAAATCTAGTGCAGACATGGCTTAAGTAATTCAAGAAAAAAATTGCCACATGTAGATCAAAGAAAAGGACAGGGCTGAATCAAACAGGAGGTCTTAATGATCTTCAATGTAAAATTCTCAACAAGAATGGTGGTTTGTACCTGATGAGCCACTGTGTGGAGTCCTCGCACCAATCAATGGCTGTATCTACTAAACCCTCACTCAGGGCTTTCTGTACGACCTGGACCACAAACTCAAGGAAGCGAGCACGGCGACGGAACTTCACGACTGCAAACAAGATGAAAAGAGTGATGAGGCAGGCACAATTACGGGAAGAAAAACAAATTGTCGTACACGGTTTCATTCTTTTTCTTTTCTATTTGTAAGATTTGTGAGCGTACTCTAAGCTGCAATTTTCAACAATTCAACAAGTGAGGCCTTTTTTATAACTTCACTCGACAGGTTTCCCATGTTACCTCCTTCATTTAATGGTATTTCTCGGGATATTTACCTTCTTTGTATGCATATCTGCTTGGCAGAGCAGCAATGAATGCATATAGGATGTTAGGGTCCTCCGAACCAGTCAATTCATCTGCATTGTGAGCTGGAAAAGCAAGTTAAAACTGACCTGATGATTTTCTACAAATATACTTGAAGCATCTTGTACAAAATCAGCGATTTTCCTTAACATTCTGCAATACACAGGCTAAACGTTATCGATTATGTAGCACATGAACTGCTGTTATGAAAATTGGATACAGACCACTCCAGTCAGAACGACACACATCAAAATTCAGTTGGAAACTATCTGTTAATTTTACAATCCCGCTCCTGCCAGTTTCTTTGTTCACTTTGAAAATGCATTCAAATTTACCTAGTCAGTTTCCCTTGTGGATTGTTTGACGAATTTTACAATAAATTAGAACAGAGATGTTTCCTCTTTTGCTCTGTCCTGACGTAATGTATGAAGCACTGTATACTCAGTGCTTTCCGAGAGCCTGTGTGAAAAATTCACAGGCTTACTCGGGTGGGTTTCGAACCCACGACTTTCTGCTTACTGGTGCAGACGTTTTAACCACTCGACGACCGAGCTTGCCGGGGTGACGAGCTTGCCAGCGTCGGCTGGCTTCCACCCAAGTAAGCCTGTGAATTCTTTCACACAGGCTCTCGGAAAGCACGGAGTATACAGCAGGGCTCGAAATTCCCCCAAAAATGTACTTGCGCTTTGCGCAAGTTGGCATTTGAAACAACTTGCGCTAACAAAATTTAACTTGCGCTAATTTTTGTAATTCAATGTATGTATGACATATGAAATACAGGCAAAGCTTCGGATGCCGGCCGCTTACTTTTGAAGAAAGAGAGCAGACTTTTCTGCTTCGGTGGTGAACGTTTCATGATGATCGGAAACCCCAAAATCAAATGCAAGAAAAAATGTCACAAAATATCTCACTTCTCCGTCATTTAAAAGCCGATCAGTGCGCGAAACGATGTCAACAACGTTTACGTGTAAAATCCCCGCTCCACGCAACGCACGCTCGCACCCGGCGGTTTCAGTTACATTCAACAACTGACTTGTATGAATGGGAGCGAGGTTACACATCGCCCAGCAGCATGTCTGGTCCCCAACGCAAGACATGCATAAAAAGGCAATGATGTACTGTAAGTGCAGTCTGCACTATGTACATTAACATTGCACGGATTTCGTTCCGATCTGCATGCAGGGATTGTGCGAGCGCTATGATCATAAGTATAGCTGCTGGGCCGCGGGACAGACAGACAGAAAAGCTACAGTAAAACATGTTTGTTAAACTTATTGTTTTAATCAAATCATACAGGTTATCATTGTGGAATATCAGTTGACAAAAACCGGTACTTTTCCAACTTGCGCAAAACGCAAGCTTGAGTCGAGGATAACTTGCGTTCGGGTATTTTTCACTTGCGTTGCGCAAGCACTACAATGGTAATTTCGAGCCCTGTACAGTGCTTCATACATAACGTCAGGACAGGGCAAAAGAGAAAACATTTCTGTTCTAATTTGCATCATCCCCAACACAGAAATTCCATCTTCTGACTGTATCTTCTGTACCCGCTGCTGCATTGGATACGAATCGGCCAGCCGACCCCGGCAAGCTCGGTGGTACAGGATCCGGCATAGTAAAGAAAAAGAGCAGTACCGCAACTGATACCGCACCTGGCCAATATGAAATGCTCCCTTTAATGGGACACGTGTACACGAACCCAGAGCAGACACACACCCAGTTTGGACAGCTTCAGCATGTGAGCCTCCAGCGCCCTCAGTTCATCATTCTTCGGACCCTCCACGTTGTAGAGGGTCTGGCCATACCGGCGAGGGCGCTTCTTCTTCGTGGCCACGGCGCCGGCTTGCCCAGCACCACCGTCCACATCCTCTATGAAATCAATGGCCTCCGCTTTCCTTTTCTGCTCCGGCTCCTAAACAAAGACGGGAAGGGTGGTTACTTGGATTGGATGGGATTACTTGGGTGGTTACGAGGTAATTCCCCTTGCTTCTAAAAAACGTGCCAGGGTTCGATTCTCACTGAAGCTGACAAAGAAACATACAAGACTAGGGGTCATTTCATATTGTCTGAAAGCGGTATCAATCAAAGTTGGAGTACTCGTACTCATACTCGAGTACAACTTGGGTACCACTAAGTACTCGGCCCAAACTTGATTTTCAGTACTCGAGAAAAAGTTGGACTTAGCACGTACTCAGCTTTTTGTACTCGGACTTGTACCTGAACTCAGGATTTTGTACTCGGTACTCGATACCCATACTCGAAAATACAATTGATTATTTTATCTTTTGATACTGCACCTTTGGACTAAAAAAATACACATACATTAACAGTTCTTGGGCTGTTGGGTAAATTCCCAAAAGGAGAAATTTCTGGCTCAATTCCATGTGATATATAACTTTTTGAGTAGGTTCAACAAGTTGTGTAAAACTAAAAAGTCAATTAAAAATGGAAATAAAGTAAAATAGTCAGTCTCCCGAATTGTTGGTTTTAGACTCTTGATAATTTTTGGCCCAGGACTCGATTATCAATGTACTCGGACTCGGCTCGTACTCAACTTTAAATTTACTCGGAGAACTTGGTACTCAGATTGTAGGACTCGAACACTGGTATCAATTGAGGTAACACTGTGGTCATTTTGGCGGTACAAGCATTAACGCCCAGCTGGCTAATACAATGAGCTCATTCTATACATGTCAGTGCACACAGGCTTTTTTTCACCACAATATTCAGAGTGTGTGGTGTTCTGACTGCTAGTGCTTTACAAAGAATCCAATTGTGACATCACTAATCTTTCATACTGAAACAAATTTCTTTTTTTATCATTACCAAAGCTATATCATACCTCTAAAACACATGCCTAATTTAATATTATTATCCAATGTTGACCAACCTTTTCTACGGCCAGCATCTTCTTGCCGGTGTCGGTGACATGATTGGACAGCGCTTTCTGCTTCCAGACCCTGAGCACCTTGGCCATGTGGTAGGTGATGACAGCAATCATGTGGTGCAGGCTGTCGGACACGGACTGCTGGCGTCGCTGACGCAGACTGATGGGCATCTCTTGTAGGATAGCATAGCATCGAGTTAACACCTAAACATAGCAGTTAAAACACACAAATATTATATTATTATATTACATTATTATTATACAAATATTGACTGTTGCAGGCTTTCAAGCAGACCCAGGTAAAAAAGTAGGAGAATAATAGGATCAAAATTTCCCCCAAAACAGGACAAAAGTAGGACTTTGGAGGACAAAATCAGGATAAAAGATAAAAGAAGAACTTTTGTGAGCTTTCAGGAGTAGTTTTCGTTGATACTCACCTATGTGTCACCTATGTCCACACAAGCCTCATTTGGCATGTTCTGTCCTCACAAAACTTGTGCTCTATCCTCAACTAAGCTCTTGGAAGTAAATTTGCAGTACTCCTGCACCCAAGCCCTTCATTGTGTGATTTTCACATGACAGTGTGTAACAATGTTATGAGAAACATTTGATGAGATTTAATTTTTTTGGAGTTGTGGGACAAAAAAGTAGGAAGTAATAGGGGAAAAAAAAAGAAAAAAGTAGGAAAACGAGAAGCAAGATAAAAAAAATAGGAAAAAGTAGGAAAAGTATATTTGAAAGCCTGGAAAAAGGTCAGTTTTCGTTTGATAACACCAAATCCACAGATGATGAAAATACATTCCTTTGGTAAAATGCTTGCATGTCAAAAATTGCACTGTGCAGTCTGTCGTGCCACTGTTGTAATACGCACACCGTTTGTTCCATGAATCAGATTTGTCCACTGCAAGCGTGTATAGATTTTACATAGGATCATTGGTTGGAACCATTTTCCATTGTACATCTATTCCGATGTTGTCTGCATACTGAGATGGAAACAGGTCTTGTTCACTACGTGTCGGCTGCTCGTGAGACTTGACTTTGATGTACGAGCTTGGTTCATGCACGCAGTAACTGCCCACCCAGCATTCTTAGTGTCCTGACAAGACACAGTTAAAGGGACACATTGCTTTGGATTTTGCGATTTTGGCTATAAAACTGAAATTGATATGGTTGGGAAGCTTTTTCTAAAGTAGAATATAAAGATTCACATAACTATCCCTTCAAATTGCGTGGTTTTTGTTTAATTTCGTGACAAATAACGGCTGCCATTTTGTAGAACCAAATTTTTGACTCCACAAAATGGCGGACCATGTTCACCAGTCGTATTTCCAGTCGCAGCTGGTTGAAGTACGTTCTGTTGATCCATTTTGATGTACTGTGGCACGAAGCGCAGCACTGGCGATATGTGTCGCGAGGTAGAGAATGGTGCCTGGCGATCATCTGATAGGTTTACAAGGCCACTGGCTGCGGCGCCAGCCTAAAGACTCTTACAGCGTATTTCGCGCATTATTTAGACGGTGGTATTTACTACTGGAAATAAGTCTATGTTAGGGTCAGATGTTAGGGGTCAGAGGCCAATTTTTTGTTTTGTAATCACTTCTTACTAATTACAACACATTATACATGTTTTTGTGCATGAACAACTCTTATAAAAGATAAGGATCATTTTCAAACAGCAAAATTTCATGACATTTGAAGGCAATGTGTCCCTTTAAATAAGTGGTTTGAGTTGATGATACTGGAGTTGCTGATACTACAAACATGATCAACCTGTTCGATGTTAAGCGTGATTCTGTACCATTATGTCACAAAGGCACATTTAATTTTTACCGTATTGGGGTTTTCTTGGGATGTGCATTTACGGTTAGTACGGGAATTGGGTACCTGATTGAAAAAAACATGGGTACCAGCAGGGGTCGATTTAGAAAAAAAAAAATCGCATGCACTGGTGCATGTAGACCAAAAAAGTTACATGCACAAAATAAATTTTACATGCACAAAATAAATTTTACATGCACAAAATAAATTTTACATGCACAAAATAGTGTGCACACAAGTCATAACCCAAAAGAACAATAGGTTTGTTGTTTTAAAATGTGTATTCCTACAAATTTTCAAATGTAGCTATTACATGTATAGTGCTGTTAAGTTAAGGGTATTGTTTTGCTTTGTAAATAGAATGTGTTTTTGTACAATCGGTATTCGCTGTTTGTTTATTTCATCAGTGGTAATTAGCAATCTCTGACACGATCGCGAGAAGACGAAGGCGAAGCCGAAGTTACGTTACTACTGTAGTATCATGTTCCACGGAAGACTGTTCGATATTTTGATACCGAAATATCGGCCAAAAATATTGCGATATTATCGTGATGACGTCACTTTTTCTTTTACCGGAAGAACGGAGGAATAATTTTTTCTTTTGATGGAAATCACCACGTGTACAGCATCATGAGATCGGGCCCACCGGGATCGGACCCGCCGGGACTGAGCTCGGTTCCGCTAAAATTTAATATCAGGGCCGGCCACCGAGAGATCGCGAATCGGGCCGGGGCCCGGGGGCCGAGGCCGCGCCGGCAATCGGGGCAGGAAGGATCGGGGGCCGGGTTGATGACAACTCAGACAAGGCTTCACTTGTTGAGTAGTTGGAGTACTACGACATTTACCTTCAGTTGGCTTCCTTGCGGCATTAAAGACGAGCGTTTGTTTCTATTTTGACACTGTTGATTTATAGTAACAGCTGATAAATTATACCATGGACGCCCAAATCACACGTGAGCTGTCAAAAACATTGTCTTGCATGTCTTGTGCACAATGCATGTGCCGCACGCATTTGTCGTTTCTCAAGACGACTTTCGCTTCGTGTTAGATGCGTGTACATGCATTGTACACTGGGAATAAGACGGTGGCATTCAGTGCAGTTGCTTGCAGTTGCTTGCACTTGACCAAGACTAGCAACAAAGCAACGCGCACGCGCAGATGCGCTTTTGGGGTTGGCTTTATTGATCAATTGCTCTAACCCCAAGTCGCGGGGGCCGGGTTACAATGTTAGCTGCGTGTACGTACATTGTACATTGGGAATAATATGGTAGCAGATCGGTTGCGGTTGTTTGCACTTGACCGAGACTACAACGATGGTAATATGCAGGCACGCACACGTGCAATAAATCGGGTGCGCGTTGATACATTGTTCAACATGGGGAAATATACCAGCAGGTACGTACGTACAGGCCTAAAAAGGTACATGCACAGCGTGCACGTTGTATCAGAGGTTTACGTGCACAGAGGAAAAAGTACATGCACCAGTGCATGCGTGCACCCGTCTAAATCGAACACTGGGTACCAGGGTACAGCTTAAAGAAAGCCAATCCCAAAAATTAAATCTTGGAAATTGCTGTTCATATTGTTCGTAAAGGTCCACACGTTAATACACATCGGTGCATCAATGCAGCAAGATGCAAGTGTAGCTCAATGGTGTAAATTGCATTTTTGCAAGCATCATAAACGTTAAAAATCTGTTTTGTTGTTCTGAAGTTCCCCGGTTTTCATTTTGAATATTCCCCACAAAAAACGTTCTTTGTCATTGTCTGAGAAATTACTAAGTCATATGTTAATTCGGTTACGGGTACTCGATTCCATAATCTGGAGCCGGTTCCTGACATTAGCGGTCGCGTATTCGGATACCCAGTTCAGATGCACAGCCCTAGGCTCTCCAATGACTCACAGACATACTCGAGAACTGGGTCACAGACAGTGTTGTGATTTGGCTTTAGTCAGATTTTTACCTGTACAACCGGAGTTGAAGGGATCTTGTAGTGAATGATGGGAGCCAGCAGCCCGTAGCACTGCACCACGGCCTGTAGGGCTAGGTTGGACTCATTCAGCCAGCCGGCTAGCTCCATGGCTACCAGCATGCGCTCACACTCAGCCAGCCGCTGACGCTATGGATTACAGAATTACACAAAATATTTAAATTATGGAAATTTCTATATCTGTGGGAGCCAGCAGCCAATAGCATTGCACCGAGGCCTGGATGGCTAGGTTAAACTCATTCAGTCCATTCAGCTCCATGGCTACCATTCAGCCATTTGTTGAAGCTATGGATTATGGATTACAGAAAAAGTGCATATCAATATACATATTGAGAAAAATATACTTCAAACAAACAAACAAACAAACAATAGTCATTGACTAGGTGATTTAAGCAAATTTTTGGCGTAAACATGGAAAGTTAACAAAAGAGGGATTCGAATGTGCGACGTCCAGGTTTCAGTACTGGCACTCTACCAACTGAACCATCTTGACTCGAGTTTGCAGTTTCCTAAATTGACTAAATCTTTTTGAACCCCTTGCATATGGATGACACGTATATGTGCAGATTGAAAATGGCCACCTGGCCGTTTGACTTCTATACACGCCAATTTCTGCATTTTCAATCTATCGTTGGGGTATTGTGTACGTTATGCTTGGCTGCACAAGCCGGCATGGCACCCTGGCGCCCCCATATAATACCCATACGCAAGGGTGATAGTCAGACATAATACACTGGTTTGAAACAACAATAACAATGCACAAACAATGCATACAGTTTGATGATACTAAAATTAATGACCAGAATAGAATCAAATTATTTAGTTGCATTCTCTTCATTTTTTGTCGAGACTAACCTGTCCCTTGGAATAAGGCCCACGATCGCACAGCTTGTCACAGTAGATCTCACCCTCCCTCATGCTAACATCTACATTGATGAAGATACTAGTCAGAAACATCCGCAGTAGGACCGGTGAGGCAACAGAGCAGGTCTTGGGGTTTAATCTAGGGCAAAGAAAAACAAATCCAAACCATGGCATGCAACAGCATACAGCATATAACATTAAAACAAACGAACGGAACTGAAGAGACAAGCAAGCAAACAAACAAACAAACAAACTCCCCAATGAACAAATGAAGACAAACGAACTAACAAATAAACAAGCGCCAGTACGGTAACCAGGAGGTCGCAGGTTCGAATCCCGCTCTTTACAGTTTCTTTGTTTACTTTGAAAAAATAAAAAAATGAACGAACGAATAAAACATAAAGAAACGAACAAACAAATAAACAAAATGAAAAACAGAGGGAGTAACTAAGTTGTTGGATACAACATCAAATACAGCATTAACAGAAATAAACTACAAAGTAACAAATACAATAATCTTTTTCTGTAATACATGTCAGTTTTCTCTATTTTGGTTAACAGTTTTGATCTCTTTTCAATCTCTTTTATCAGTCTAGGCTTATTATGCTACATGTATAAATAGTACTTCATAGCCCTTAGAAGCTGTTCTTTATACGTGTACTCCATGAACCCTGACTCCCCTAGGAATTTTAGCTTGGAATCTTCCTGAATACTTCAAAATTGAACAATGTGCAGTAACCCAATGGCAGCTTATTTGTACTTGCAAAATTAAAGCACACGCCCCTTGTAAAGTACCAACGGCTCTATAAGGAATAACCCCAGCAGTCCTGAATTCTCCAGTTTCAATACAATTTTCCACACCACCCAGGAAGTTAGGGTTAAGGGTTAAGGGTCAACCAGCCCTGTGTAAAGTTATTGCAGCTTGGCTCTTCTGTCCTCAATCTTTCAACACCTCCTGGTGGACTGTAAAAAATCTGGTAGGATTAGAGTTAATATATCCAGTCAATTAAAATTTTAAAGATGTAACCTGATGTAGTTTCTCCAACGTTATTAGCTTTTATCCAAACTATTTATCCAAAAGAGAAAATGAAAATCAGTCTTTAGTTTCCTTTTAGAAGCATAACTTCACAACATACCAGTGTTCTCCACGGCCTGAAATTTTCGCAGGGCGGCAGACACAATGCGAGCGCGGAGCGCGAAGCTCTTACGACGTGGGGTCTGGGGCCCGCTTAAGGGCCCGGGAAATTTTGGATTCTAGATGCTCTGTGGTGCAATTTCCTGGCCACTTTCTTCTGACTCTTTGAACCAAATTTGCTTGTGTTTACAACTTGAAATGAAGGCAAGATTTTTAGGGGAAGGGGGTTTGGTCATCAAAAGTTGATTTTTTCGGGGGCAATTTTTTTTACTGAGTGGAACTCGTCACCGAGCGGGGGGTTCGGGGGGCCTGAATAAACAAATGATCAGTTTGACTGTAAAAAGACTGACAGAACTGAGTTATTACTTATGATGTATCTTTTATGTTTATTTATTAGTTTACATTTGATTTTATATCGGTAACTGAATACTTGATAGTGTGAGGGTTGTGACGTCCGAGTCCCTCAGCCTAGTCCAGAGTTAAGCCGGCCGGTGAGCTAAACATGCACGTGGGCACAGCGCGCGTGGATACGGTATTTTCCGAGAGAAAAAGACGCCCTCAAGTGTTACGGAACATTGTAATTTAGGTAAACTGGTTCTCGACGCGACAAAGTGAAAATGATATTACCAGGGAGATTGGAACCAGTCCAGAATAATATTACGTATATAGTTTTATGATGTGAATGCATAATATGTTGCGTACGTTGCGTCACTGCAATACTGCTGAATGTTAATGCTGGCAAACTCTTCATGTTCGTTCCACAGAGTGCGGCAAACTTCTTCGTACTTAGATAAACTGTGAAGATGGTGGAGAGGGGAAAAATCCAATGGGAAAAAAATAGCAGGGCAGTGAAAATTTTTGCGGGGCGGTAAAACTTTAGCGGGGCGGCATACAATTTTGGCAGGGCGGCCCGCCCTGCTAAAACCCCTCGTAGAGAACACTGCATACACTCTTAACTTTCTCCATTCTTCCTTACAACATACACAGAAGCTGAAGATACCCTTTGAGCACTTAATCTCTTACGGTCAACAGCCATAGCCAACCTGGCCGGTTGATGCCTTTAGGCGCATTCCTGCACGTCCTCAATCCATTCAATCATTCAATCTGGACACACGGGGTTAAACTCAGCACAAGTCTAAAATCAGACAGATCCAACCAGCACGTACACCCACTGAGCTTACTTTCTGAGAGTTAACCTGAAGTCCTCTCTAGCCGTCACCACCTCCACCTCGGATTCCGGTGGGGGTACAGGGGCCACAAAGTGATCCCAGAGCACCGTGCTGGCTGTCAGGCCGACGGGGTAGCACCCTACCTGGTAGGCGGCCTGTAGGGGAGAAAATGTGATGTGGTCTGGGAAAACTTTTCACTTGTTGAAATGTATCATTCCTGTGTTATATGCATAAACAGTGTTGTTTCCAAAACTGTTTTATTCATGATTCTAGGCTGTTACTTGAGTTTATGCTGTCAGGAATTTAAGAAAACCCAGCAGACTTCATTTTGAGAAATCAAGCTTTGAACTTCTGCGTAACTCATTGAGTTTGCACAAAAAGTGACTGAAAGATAGCAATTTGTTTCATTTTAACTTATTGCAATTAAACTTATTTTTTTTAATGTAAATCTAAATTTGTTGTAAATTCATTTATTTTGTGTACATTTTAAAAATATTGTATTGCCATTTTAATTCAGCTTTCGGGGCTGCGAGAGTGGAGTAAATAAACCACACATATAATCGTTTCTTACTCCTAAAGATGACTATCGGCTCACCTGGCTAAGGAAGGCCCAAGTCATAAGGATGGGCAGGGGGTGCGACGCCAGAATGGACTTGGTGGTGTCCCCGATGCTATCACCAATGAGGGTGCCATTCGCTGTGTATGCAGCCACGGCAAACACATACTTCTCGTTGGTCTGTAGGCCGGAGACATGAAGCTCACAATCATAGGCAGGCACCTAGGAGGAAGGGGATAGCAAAAACGCAATGTTAAACAATGTTCTTTTTGGCCGAGCTGTGTCTTACTACATCATTGGGTGGTATGTAACAGGTATTCATAAATGCCTCAGCGAGTTTCACTATCCCTATTGGTCGAGAGCCTGTAACGTGGGTGTGTTGAAATGGTTGTTTAAACACGGCTGGAAGTTGTTTAAACACGGCGCGTCATAACCAGCTGTTCTCAGCCGATACGCAACAGGCAGAGCATAGTAGGTGCGCGCACAAGATGTACTGAACTTCATAATGTAAGACAATGCTAATGCACGCGTATAAAACGCTGCATCTCGTGCGTGTGCGTATGCGCACGCGACAGACAGGCGCGGAGTGCCTTCACGCGCTCACAAGGCCGATACTTACGCATGTGTTTTGTACTGAGCAAATGGGAGAAAAAGTGGGGTGAAAAAGCTTCGCATTTTGTCCTTTTTACGGGAGGTTTTTGCATTTTTCGTAAGAAGGGTCTTGACCGCTGTTAATGGACCTCGCTTTTGGCTCGGTCCATTAACAGCGGTCACGCCCCTCCTCAGTTATTATTGACGTGGCAAAGACCGGGTCATCACACTTTTATCCCCTTACTTATAACCAATCACAAAAGTCAAATTATAAAGGGTGGCCCCCAAAAAACTGAACGGCATACTTCCACTACCCTGAGACTCAAATAACCAATACCAATGCATGGGTAATTTTGTTTAAAAAACAATGATACCAAGATCTTCCGATTCGGACAAGTAGTTTTTGTTCTAGAGCCTATTTTGTGAAACAAAGTCGGGGGTCATTTGGTCCCGAGGTATAACAAGTATGCTATCATCATGCTCTTTTCTGCATGGAACAAATGGCCAAGTAACCAGACTTTGCTTCACAAAATAGGCTCTGGAGCAAAAACTACTGGACCGAATCGGGAGGTCTTAGTATCATTTTTTTTCTAAAAAGATTTTCTATCCATCGGTATAGGTGGTTTGACTCTAAGTATGCCGTTCCGTTTTTTTTTGGGCTACCCTGTATAAGATGTAAATTGTATTCCCTTGTATCCACCTGTTATTGGTGGGGGGCTGGTATGCCAAGAACGGGCTGTACAGCCAAGCGTAAACACAAACAATAGGCACCACACCTAATAGAGGGGTCCTATTTATCACACTTAGAGCTCCCCCGTTTCGTGTGAATGAAAGCTTTGTTTGAAAAAGCTCCATCTATTCATTTCACTCTATGTATTCATCACGCTCCCATTCAAGAACAATATGGTTGAAACGAATGGATTGAATATGCGCAGGAATGCGCATACAGATGACAACCGGCCAGGTGGTCTTTTTCAAACTGTGGCTATGGCCACCGTCCGTATTCAAGAGCTTAAGGCATGTATAATTACCTCTTCGCCAGTCCCAGGTAAGTAGTAGTCATTCAACCTGACCTTGACATTGCTACCACCGGCTAGCCGGCCAAACAACCTGTACCAGGCCACCTGTAGGTATACATAAGAATGAGAAAGGCAAGTCTATTATTGCTAAACAATATGTGACCTGGGGCCAATTTCATAAAGCTGTTAAGCACAAAAATTTGCTTAGCATGCAAATGCTTCCGTGATAAAAACTGGATTACCAACCAGATTTCCATGTGTGGAATATTGCTTTTGACTGGCATCCAGCTGTTGCTTGCTTAGCATGAAAATTACATGGACGTTTGGCTGGTAACCCGTTTTTACTTTTTAAGCAAGACATTTTCATGCTAAGCAAATTTTTGTGCTTAACAGCTTTATGAAACTGGCCCCTGGTGTAAAAGTTTGAAGCTTAAATGTCAACAATTTAAAAACCATATGACATGAGGTGCTTGTACACCTGCTACACTGTTATATGTGATGTGAAGTGATGTGATCAAGTAAAATCAGTCGGAACTCGGCAATCCTTGTTTTGAGATATGGGCCAAAATATGTTCGTAGTGAAAAAATCAATATTGACTTTTTTTAAAACAAAAACAAAAGGGAAAAACTTTCTTCTTTCACATGAAAATATGACATGTATTATAAATGTGCTAAAAATGACTCGATTAAAGTACTGTAACTTTAAACTTGATTTTCTCAGTTTCTTTCTATTTAATGTGCCGGTGTTCAAATATTTGTAACTTTTTAACCAAAGGTCGTATTCACATGGGGTTTTCACTAATATATGAATATAAAATACCCAATATTGACCAGGGCCTACTTCAGACTGATTTTGCTTGATCGCATCAGATATAATCTCAAATTGCATAAGGAGCTATAACTCTGTCATTAAAAGAGTTAGGCATGTCAAAATCCTGTTTTCAATTTTGTTGGTCACATCTGTTTTACATCTACAGTATCTGTACATTAAGTAGCATCATTTTAATACATGGAAAACTGCCAGTTTTCTACGTTCACTTTGAAAATTAATTCAAATTACCAAGTCAGTTTCTCTTGTGGTTTGTTTGACGATATTTTAAGTTTAAAAAGTCATATCCTTATTGAGTGATCCCCACAATGTCGCTTTACAGGTTGTATCATAAAACTGGGCGTGATCCCTGGCTATACGGCATTCTGAGTTTATGACTTCTGACTAGCGCCCACAAACAAAGATACTGACTATTTGGGAGACCGCCAACAAGATAGCTCAGTTGGAAGAGTGCCGATACGGTGTTCCAGAGGTCGCAGGTTCAAATCCCGCCAGTTTTCTTTGTTCACTTTGAACAGTCATTTTAACACCTACACTACAAGCCATGTGAGGGGGTTGGAGGAAGATACTGTTGCAAGACTAAGTTTTAGTTCTGAACAGTATATTCTAAAGTGTGACTAAAAACAAGTCATGCTTTTTACTCAGAAGTAATAAAGTTTTCACGCAAATTCCGCACCTGAAATGATTAGTTTCTGATATACATCAAAAATTGAATTTCAGCTTAACCCTTTGCATACGGATGATGTCTGTGGACGAAAAAAAAAAAGTGTCACCAGGCCGGATGACGCCATTGGCCGCCGTTTGTGCAGTTTCAATCCATTGTTGGATTATTGTTTATGTCATGCTTGACTGCACAAACACACTGTAGCGGTTCGATTTGGCTGCCAGAACCGCTGCAACACCCCGACGTCTCACATAAAATACCGTGCCCAAGGGGTTAAAAAATAATTATTTTTAGTGACCAGATTTTTTTAGTGTACAAAAACCGCTTGCATTGAGCTAAAAGAGAGGACCTAAAAACTGTGGTGGTAATTTCAGGGCAAAAGGGAAAAATTACCTGTGTGGAAAATGCCATTAGCTTGAATAGCACACCATGGCCACCTTTGGCGTAAACTAGGATTCAATGGTTCAATGGGAGTGCAAAGATCAATGGCTGGCTTTCAGGCAGACCCATGTGAAGTAGAATAGTAGGATCAACATTTTTAAAAACAGGACAAAATAGGACTTTGGAGGACAACATCAGAATAAAAGTAGAACTTTTGCAGGGCTTTCCAGAGTAGTTTTCATTGATACTCACCCACACCAACAGCATCACAAGCCTCATTTGGTATGTTCTGTACTCACAACACTTGTGGTCCATCCTCAACTAAGATCTTGAAAGTAAAGTTGTAGTACTCCTGCACCCAAGTCCTTCATTGTGTGATTTTCATACGACAGTGTGTAACACTTATCAAAAATATCCAAAGGAATTTAATTTGTTGGAGTTGTGGGACAAAACAGTAGGAAAAACTAGAAAAAAATTGGAATTTCAAAAAAAAAGTAGGAAACAGTCGGAAAAATTTGGAATTTCAAGAAAAAAGTAGGAAAAGTAGGAGCAAGGTAAAACATTTTTAGGAAAAGTAGGAATACTTGACAGCCTGCAATGGTACAAACTAACCTTCTGTGGTGGGTTGTAAGGGCCAGGTCTGAAGACCATGGTGGTATCGGTGCGGCATAGGAGCAAGGGGGTTGGAGGTACTCCTGCCTCCCTGACATTGGTCGTTTGGCCCTGCTGCCGGGGGGCGTTGTAGGTAAACAACTTGTACTCCTGGTCCTGGGCCTTGGTCACCTGACTTATTGCTTCCTATGGAGAAAAGGGAACAGGTCAACATTTTATAAGGAATGTGAGAAGTACAGTGATGACCAGAGAAAATTAGAAACTCAAACTTTGTGTAATAATTTGTTAATACTGTAACGCAATGCAGAATCGATTAATGCGTGAATATAGTTTTAGCTAGGTTGCTAGACTACCCTCTGGTCGGTTTCTAGCCATCTTGTACGAGTACTCCACAAAGTTGGAGGGCAGGGCACCAGCCTAGCGTGGCATTTTAGTATACAAACAAGAGCGGGCGTGACTCGTCCTCTTTTCCTGTTTGGCAATCGTCCTGAGCAGACGTACAAATAATAAGCGAATCACATTATACAAGGAAGGAGCCTCAGACGAAGCGTGAGTTCTGATTCACTTTTTAAATAATCGAGAGCCAAATCACAGTATAGATTATTAATCATAGAATCACACTGGTAATTAGTTAATTCAGTGATTGCCGATTCTTGAACCCTTAACGAATTAGTGACCCACATTCGTTGTAATTAAACGTGAACTGTGTGAGACGTAGAATTGTCCCGTAGGTGAAGCGCCTTTAAGAAGGTGCAGGGTGTAGGAATAAAGAAGAAGACTGGCTCTGTATTATCTGTGTCCGTCCCCCGTCATTATCGTCATTCAACCCCGTCCGTCGAGGTGTGTTAGGGCTGAACTGGTGCTTGGGTGTGGTTGAACCGGGTGGTGTGCTACAGGCCAGGCAGTAAACTGCCGCCAAAACTGACGCTGACGTGGGCTGGCCCGACCAGGTAGCAGACACAGTGGCCAAAACCGCCACAATACTTTGTTGTGCGTCTTTCTCAAGAGAGAAATTTTATAACAAATTTGGCTATGTCCTTAACCTCTTGAATACAGATGACAGCCATGGCCACGGTTTGAAAAACGACCACCTGGCCGGTTGTCCTATATATGCGCATTCCCGCACATACTCAATCCATTCTTTGCCTATTCTTTGCATTACACTTGGCTGCACAAGCCGTATTGGCATGCCAGCACCACACGAGTCTGGGAATTATTCATACCTGATTGAAAATCAAATGAAATAATAGGTGTGCACATGTAAAGTTTACTGACAAACTGCAAATTGTTGATGAATAACAACTTGTTCTACTTTTAAAAGCCGACTACCCAAAATTGCCCCAAGCAAGGCTATAAAAGCTACTTTACGCAAAGGACAAGACAAAAATAGGGGGGGGGGAATCAGGAAGTAGGAATTGATACTCCTCTCGAAACAGGCTAAATCATAGGATGGAGGAAAACGCACTACGCAAGGAGAAATAATTTTTGGATGAAGCCTAGACCAAGAAAAGTAATGACAATAAAATTGTAGCAATGAACACAATCCATGCACAGACAACAATGAGACTACAGAAACAAAATGCAGCCCATCACTGCTTTCTGAAGAAAAGAACCAACCTGCAGGAATGCTGTTTGTTCGGCAGTCGGGACACCAGACTTGGACATCAATAGACTCCTCTGCATTAGGAACAGGGCCCTGGATACCAGGTTCTTACCGCAGCTACTCAGTAGCTCATCGGCCGTCTCAATGTGGATGACATGGCCATCGGCTCTCTGTACCTATGTGATTGAAAATAATAAAAGGCCAAACAATTTCAGGGGGAAAGAGTTGTATACACAGCACAATATGGGGCAGAGGGGTACCCCACCTCCTTTTGTCCCTATACCCTATACCCTATACACTCTCCAGACTATTGTTAAACACATCCCCCCTAGAGATCTGAAAAGAATTCCTGGAACACAATGACCAACACAAAAAAGGGGGGTTCCCTCTGCCCCATATCTTGCATCATATGGAGATTTGAGGACAATGAAAAATCCACGAAACATTCTGAAGCATTTAATGTGTATGGTGTTGCTGAAAAATGCATAAGAAAACTGCATTTTCTGCCAAAAAGATACAGTTCAAAATTGCGAAAAAAAGTCATTAGAATGAAAAGAAGACTGTTTCAGGTTGCAAAGGTCATTTTAGAATGATAAAAACAACTTAACCCCTTGCCACCGGTTGACACAAATACGTGCAGATTGAAATTGCCACCTGGCTGGGTGACGTCTATACAAGTCAATTTCTGCATTTTCAATCATTATTGGGGTATTGTGTATGTTATGCTTGGCTGCACAAGCCTCTTGTTTCCGTTTTGCTTGGCTGCACAAGCCGGCCTGGCGCCCATATGAAATCCGGGGTCAAGGGGTTAAGAACCAAACAAATCACATACAAATTGCACCTTCTTGCATTAATCCTGGCTAAGAAAAAGAATTATTAGTAAGTTTTCAGATAATTATTAAAACTGTCACTGAAAGTGAAATCTTACCAGTCTTGGCTCTGTGGTCGCACGGCTCTTCTGCCCCTTCCCAGATCCCGTCTTTGCCTTGGCAATACTACTGCCGTTTACTGTGTTGGCCAGCTTGATGCAGACCCTGTGGTGCATGTATAGCAGCTCTAGGTGCAGATCCATGATGGTGTTGTGCACCCCCTCTGGATGGCCATCGGCCTTTTCTGTCGTCGTGTCTTTATCAGCAGCATCAATGACTTGAGAGTTCTTGGCGGTTTTGGTGGATGCATTGTCCTGTTGAAAACATCAAGTTTCCAAGAGGAAAATGTTTGAAAATTTACACCTTTAATTAAGTGAATAAAGAACTGACCAGAGCAGGTCTTGAACCAACAATGGTCGGCCAACCATCATTGGAAATCGATACAAAAATTGCACTTTTCTTGAAAGTGACAGCATACCAGGTGCCATGATTTCACAGGATGCTTGAGACTATTATTCACATACACATGGTATCCGCACATTTCGGAAAGTCAAAAGTAAGACTTTTTAAAACCCTTTTTAATGCTACCTTAAACAAAATTTAAGACCCCAAAAAATAAGCCGACAATAGCATTTTGGGGAGCTGACAATGACTCAAGACGATGTCATCAGAATGTGTGACCGGTTTACTAGACCGAGCTGGCACGCTGGTCCATTAAAAGATTAATATGTAGGGGGATTTTTTTTTATGAACTAAAAGAAGTCATTACTTTAATACGTAAATTTTTTAAGACCTTGGAGAACTCAACTCAATAGATTTATTTGTGTAAACATTATTGTATTTGTTTCAATATTTTGTATGAATGTGTAAATATTCAGTTTTAACTAATAACATGCAGGGCCCCAATGGAAACCAGTTTTAAACTGTTTGGGCACACCCTGGGTAAAGAAATGTAATAAATAAATAAAAACTTAATGCTTTTTAACCTTTCCTCTCTCAAGGCCAAAATTAAGCCAACTACAACTACCCTATATACCAAAACCTATCAAGTGACAGGTTGAAACACACACACAAGCTGTGAGAGTTGGTGGATAGATTGTTTGATAGGCTGTGACAGTTATAACTATAGGAGGGTTAATGCTTTTTAAGGCCTTAAATTTAGAAAAGTCAATTAAATGTAGTGTACACGATTGGTAATCCTCCAATTTTTTTTACTGAATTATTACAAAATACCTTACTAGAAGGTAAGTTAATAGCAGTCTCAATCATCCTGTGAAATTATGGCACCAGGTGTGCTGTCGTTGTTAAGAAAAGTGGAAATATTTATATCGTTTTCCAACAATTTCCAGCTGGAAATCGTTGGGAAAACTGCCCTGTAGCCTTTAGTCAAGGCGCGCGTTGCGACCCGGACGAGTGGCACGCCCCAGACATGCTGGCATTCGGGGCACGTCACGCGCCCAGATAGCCACGCGCGCCTTGACTAAAGGCTATCATCCGCCCGACAGTTGAAAACGAGCGCCGTTTTTCTCTCGTTTTTTTGCCACCCAACAACGCAAAACTTTTAACAGGTCTGTGAAATTATATTTCCTATAAAATACTAACCCCAAAATCCACCCATTTCTGAAAATTGCAACAATGACCAATCATGTACACTGCCTTTAAGACATTTAAAGACTTTAACCCTAACCATCCCTAACCTGCCAAAATCAAACACCCCATTTGTGTTGAATTTTGTGTGATTGGGTACTGTAGAGCCTTGGCACCATCACTTTGCATGGGACTTGATGCCCTGATTTTGTCTAAGTACAAAGAATGTGCCATTGGTTTACTACACAGTGTTGGAGTTTGTGTGGTTAGGGAAGGATTCTAGTAAAAAGCCTTGGGCTGTTAGGGTTAAAAGACTTTTTAAAGACCCGCAGATACCCTGCATAGTCAGGGTTCTCCCCAGGATTTTTCAAAACTGTGGGGGATTTATTTTGTGGTTGACTGACAATTTGTGAAGCCATGGCGTGGGGTTCGGGGCCCGCCTAAGGGCCCCGAGAAATTTTGGACTTTAGATGCTCTCTGGTGCATTTTAGAGCATTTCCTGGGCTTTTCAAGTACTTTTTCTCAGGAAAAAACATGAGAGATTTAATTTAGGATTTTTTAATTTAGGATATCAACATTTCATCAAATGACCACTTTTCCTTTCTGGACTAGTAATTCTAGTCACAAAATGAGCCATTCCAAGTTTCAGATATGCAACATACATGTAAGTCTCATGTGGTGCTTTCGACACAATGAGCACAGCATTCCTGAAACGTGAATGCAAGTCATTAAAAATAAAGTAGAAAAGAATTGCCAGAGCTTACCCTTTTGGGAGTGCCATAAAGAAAATGTTTCATTTTCAAGCTACAATAAAACAAGAATGTTTTGTAATAGGTGTACTGTTTTATGCATGCTATAGCTTAAAAACCCTGAAAATTACAAGAAAAGTACCCCAAAAATTGGCCAGGGGTTCCCCCATGGGCGGTTAGCCTGTTTTTTATGCCAAAATAATTGTTTTTAAATTCATGTGAAAAAGAAAATTGGCCAGGGGTTCCCCCATGGGCGGTTAGCCCGTTTTTTAGAATGCTGTAAATAAATCATTGTGTTGTTTTAAAAAATTCATGTGAACAAAATTCAATTAAAATATTGAAACTAACGTTAATATTATTAATTTTACAAAATTAGGCCTTTCGTTAAAACATGGAGGAAGGAACCTTCCTCCATGGTTAAAATAGTTTCCATTAAAATCAGTTGCAAGTAATATGGGTTTCCATGCGCGGCGCGCACGGACCGCTGATGTTATGTATTGGTTTAAAAAAGACCCTATTTTTGATTGCTTTTCCGCCACGCGCGAGACAAAAACGTGGTGACTTGGCAACGTCCAACAATCTCGTCCCCATCGTAAATGCCTTTAATACAAAGAACTACGGCCATGAAAAAAAACCTGACGTGCGTGGGGTCGATCTTGTAAGCACTGCAAATGGTGTAGTGCAAAATTTTAACCCTCATAAAAGTTGCCCCTGCTTAGCGTATTGAGCACACGACCAGCACCAAGAGAACACACGCGCGCACGCGCACAGGAAGGTGCGTGCACGAAGAATTGTCCTACAACGGAGGTTTAGATTTGGGGCGACACCGACCACGAGGAACTCGTGTGTGGTGCCGATACATGTACTGTGGGGCCACGCGTTGTGCATGGCGGTGCGATGTGTACGTATCTGCACGGTGTACGTCGTGTACGACACGGAAAATGTAGGAAGATTTACTGCTTTTTCGTCTAGATTTCGGCGGACATGTAAAATTGCAAACTAGGCCTAACGCCATGCAATGTACCTGCATCATGTAAGATAATACTGAGCCGTACTATTGTGCGTATCGGGGATGAAAAAATGGGTATCGGCGGTTTTTTTTGCGTATCGGGCAGAAATAATTGCGTATCGGGCCGATACGCAAGTTTGTACGTGAGGAGAACCCTGATAGTTATTAATTGGGTGCTGGTTTGCCAATACGGGCTTGTGCAATAGGCAAACAATAGATTGAGTATGCACAGGAATGCGCATATAGATGACAACCGGCCAAGTGGTCTTTTTCAAACCGCAGCCATGGCCGTCGTCCATATTCAAAAGGTTAAGTGTTTTAAAAAAATAAATTAATATTTATTGTATTATGTTTTATAGTAATAAAAAGACCAACAAAATTTACCCGATGATGGGATAATACAATTTTCAACCTACTTTGACCCAACTGACATCGGCGATGGATTTCCCGTCGGTCAGTGCCACGATCTTCCGTGCCTTGGACATCCCCTGCAGTGCCCTGTCCAGTATGTCCCTGGCGGACAGTAACTGGTCCTGGACGCTCAGCTGTAGTATGGAGGAGGTGTAGAGGGAGGTGCTGTTACGGCCTAGGACAGTGATGGTCTCCCTGCCCCCCTCGCCTGCGGGCCTGGACACAGACTTTGGGATGGGGGTGGCATCTACGGTGACACAAAAGATTTGGTGAGTGAATGTTGGATGTTAACCCTAACCCTGCTGAATCCAGCAGGATCCAACTATTCCGTTGGACCCTGTTGGATTCAGCAGCTAACTCATAGTGTTACATCCTGTTGGATTCAGCAGGCAACAGATAAATAAGAAAGTTAGATTCTGTTGGATTTAGCAGGTAAGCCATTTTTTATTTTTAGGTACCCAGCAACTTGGCATGTGTTGGACTGCATTGGATTGAGCAGGAAACTGATACGAGTCACCGATGGAAATCGGCTGCTGGACTGGACATGAGGCTCATTTCGCAAAGTGCAAAAGCTTTATGGCATTACAACCCACAAAACATTCATTTTGATCGGGCAGAAACCATTGGAGAGAATGAACGTTGTTTTTTACATATTACGGGAACCTACGGAACTTCATGTTACAGTTTATATGATTTGTAACCCTTTTTTTTCCATGTCAGTTGTAACCTAAGAAATCAAAAGTTTGAATGGACAAGTTTGTACCTTTCTGGAGAGTTGAGATGGACTGATCATCCATATCTCTGGATTGTCTTCCGCCGGAACCAGTCTCCACAACCACAGCTTTACTTTTTGCTTTCCCTATGAAATGAGGGAAAAACCATTATTCTATAAAACACTTGAGCACACAGCAAGTAAGTTTGATTAAAAATGATTAGTACGTAGTATGTTTCTGACATCCAATATGTACATGCATATTAAGTGCATCTCAGATTTTTTTCTTCGCATACAACGAAGTATTAAACAAAAAATGGGTTAATGACTTCTGACTAGTGCCCCCCCCCCCCCCCCCCCACACACAGACACTCACAATTTGGGAGACCGCCAACATAGGGCAAGATAGCTCAGTTGGTAGAGCACTGGCACAGTTTTCTGGAGGTCGCAGGTTCAAATCCTGCTCCTGCCAGTTTTCTTTGTTCACTTTGAAAATATATTTAATAAAAATATTTTGAAATATGCCAGAGTAATACACACTCTTTAGTTGAGGACTAGAAAGCACAGGAAGATTTTTAAAAAAATTACATCTGTTCACATACATGGTATTGGTTACCAACAAAATTCTGGGTAAATTGTTTGCTTTTCCATAAAGTTTCTTTACCTGTGTCAGATTCATTGGCAGCATTGTTCTCTAGGACCAGTGCTAAGCGGATGGCCACCTCAGCTGTCACACCAGAGTCCATGGTACTAATCCCACACCAGTACATTACCTCATGGACAATACTCAGGATGTGCACCCACTGCAGTATGATTATAGGATTATAAAATATGGATTAATAATGACATCCACTCACAGCAACATGCATAAACGTTGAATTAAAATTTGAAGTAATTAATGCTATAATGCCATAATTGTACATGGACTTAAGTACCAGCATTCCTATTCATACACAATCATTATTGTTCTGTAATGGGAGTGTAATGAATAGATGGGGCCATTTCGAAAAAAGTGTTCATTCACATGAAAAGGGGCTCCGAGTACAATGAATAGGACCACTCTATTCAGTGTGGTGCCTATTTGTGTTTACGCTCAGTACAGCCCTTTCAGTGAGAGCCTGGCGCCCCGACATTCCATCAATAACATCCGGATACAAGCTACCTTAAATAATTGTTCTCTTTTTTTTCACAGTCCTACCCACCTTGTTAGGCTGGTCAATCTTCTGCAGATATTTACCACTGTCTGAGGCTCCGGTTTGGACCTTCTGGAAGACGGACTTGCAGCGATTCCACAGGAACAAGGTAGCATCCACAACCATATCACTATCCACAGATTCCTACAAGAATCAACACAGATGTCAATGGTACAGGTAGCATTCACAACCATATCACTATCCACAGATTCCTACAAGAATCAACACAGATGTCAATGGTACAGGTAGCATTCACAACCATATCACTATCCACAGATTCCTACAAGAATCAACACAGATGTCAATGGTACAGGTAGCATTCACAACCATATCACAATCCACAGATTCCAACAAGAATCAACACAGATGTCAATGGCACAGGGAGCATTCACAACCATATCTCTATCCACAGATTCATACAAGAATCAACACAGATGTCAATGGTACAGGGAGCATTCACAACCATATCTCTATCCACAGATTCATACAAGAATCAACACAGATGTCAATGATTTGTTTTTTGAATTTACTGAAATCACCCAATACAAGGCTAAAAGCCACTCTGTGTAATGGAGGTGGTAGAGTTGGCCACATTTTGAATTGCCAGCCCTACCACCCTTACAGTTTTTCTGGTGCCAGATCTAAATAGAGGATAAATCTTCAACAGATTCCTGAGATATTATCCCAATTTTCAGACCTATAGACCAATTGCCTTGATGATATAATGTAAGGAGGGGCCTGACATTTGGATTCTCGCAGAATCAAGATTCAGTTAAGAACGAAAACATTGTATCATTTTGTATTAGTTCATTATTTAGAAGGCCACTCCAGTTGCCAAGTTTGAGACATGTCCTTCCATTTTCTTACAATGTTATTCAATTAATTTGAAGACACAAAATCAAATTAATGTTTTTTGGTTTCTTTTCATTTCCTATGTTAGTAAAAACAATGCATTAAAGATACTGTGGCCGTATTTTTTAGGCGCAGCACCCCGAAAAATAAATTGTAAAATTGATTTGCTAATTTGTTAACATTATAGATACATGTACATTATAAGCTTTCCAATGAGACATTCCACAGAGAAATGACTGATGATAATCAACAGCTTGAATTTTTTTATGGTGGGTATTTACATGGTGGGTACGATACGAGAAAGACTGAGATTGCGGGTAACACCATATGAAATAAATCTCTTCTAGGAAAATGTGTGGTTCTGAAAAGAACTGGGATGAGTGTGTACATTGTAACTCGACGTTTCGGACAGTGTGGTCTGTCCGTCCTCAGGAGCGTGAGTGATGTGATGTGGAGTTGCTGCAGCTTTTATGCAGTTGTGTGCATTGAATTTTTGAATTAGGAGTGAGATGCTGAGACAATGTTAACATATGTGACCTGTTCCCACGAAATGGGGATAAAGTAGCAAAATTTGAAAATCAAGATTATGGTATTTCCTGAAAGTACAGATTAAAAGCTTCAATTTGATATAAGGTGTGTTGTGGTATTTCATTCCTAGCCCCTGACACAACCTTTTAAAATGATCAGAGTCTTGACCCCTTGTTTTGAGAAAAACGAAGCTCAAAGTTTGTGATCTGGCACACTTACTTATAACCAGAGTTAAAAAAGAAATCATCCCCAAAAAATATTCCATGAAGAGATTCAGTTTAAAATCTTTGGGATATGATAGAATAGAGTTTTTTCAAATTATACAGTTGTTAAAATCCCAAAATTGACTTATCGGTGAAAAATTGTTGTTTTCTACTTGTAACTCAGAAAGCCATAGTGCGACTTTATTCTCATTTTGTGCTGTCAGGTCACATAATAAAAGGACGACAAAATAGATTACAGAGTGTGGTCAATGCTTTTTTTCATTCAGAAACAGTTTTTCTTTCATAATTCCTTTGTAGGGTGAAATCCACTGAATTGAGATTTCAGTTAGAGCAGGGATATACAAGTACAATAGAATGCATTCACAATGAACAAAACTTGTAATACTCAAATGAACAAGTTAAAACGTGTACATACTGCCATTGGGTCCTTGGCACAGGAGTATAAGACTTCGGCAAGTTGAACCATGTCATCATTCGGGGGCAAGGTAGAACGAGGCTGGGGAGCTGTAAACAAGATACCAGATTACTGTTAGGGACTATTTCATTTTGCCTGAAAGCAGTATCAATCATTAATGCCCAGATGGCTGAGATAATGAGCTCAAACTTTACAGGTCAGTGTACACAGGCAGTTTCATCGTATGAAGCACATATGGGGCAAAGGGACCCCCTCCCCTTTTGTGTTGGTCATCTCAGGAACTATTCTCAGAAATCTAGGGGGGGGGGATGTGTTTAATAGTTCACAATAGTCTGGAGTGTGTTTAGGGTATAGGGACAAGGGGGGGGGGGGGGGGGTGGGTTGTTACCCCTATGCCCCATATAGTGCTGGGTATCAGTTTCATCACAGCAATATTAATTGAGGAGTGTGTGGTCCTTTGGCTGTGAGCCTGTTACAAAGAATCCAACTGTGGATCACTATTAAATCCATCTACTCTCTGGCTAATCCGTCTCATGGATGGACGATAGATGATTAAAGTATTCCAAGCAAGAGTCGTTAATAATAAACATTCATTGCAACATTTCAAGACCTCATTAATGGGGTTCGTTGTCAATGGTCTGACTGCTGCAAACTGGAAATCTTGGACAAGCCAAGGGGCTTCAACGAGCCCCAAGCTCCAGTTTGGACCTCATGATTATTCAGTTATTCAAGCTGCCTGGCTTCCAATTCATCAGCTAGGTTTGAAGTACAGAATGCGGTGCCACAAAGAAAAACAGCGGTACCACAATCAATACCTCACCCTTATGCATATGAGTACACCCGGGAATACAATATTTTGACAAGGTTGCAAAAGTTTCAAGTATTAAAGGCAAAGTAAAGTGCTTTACCCTTACAAAGATATTCTAAAGATCAAACAAAGTGTACATCGGGGGAAGAAGTAAATGACACAAGCAAACCTGGTGTACTATACATCTGATTTGTCACTGAGGAATTTTTACAAACTCTAAAAAAGAATTATTGGAGCCGATCCTCTGACAAATTAGCCTGTGGGTCATTCCATGAAGTTGGGACACAAAGTGTAACATTTTGCTACATTTCCAGTTACATGCCATCTATCGACTAATTTGAATATTCCTGATATTTGTCTTAGATGTTGGACAGATATTGGACAAGTTTTGTACCATTTGAAAATTAGTTTCCTGAGAAATTTGACATTTCATGAAAAATTTAGGTCTTACAAGTAACAGGGACCGTGTCTCTTTTACATTTTTTTGTAGTGTTGCAAGATTTACTGTACAAACCTTCTCTGCAGATTAATAACTGACCACAAAATGGAACCATATATTTTTTATAAGGTTATTGTGAGATAAATAACAAGGGATATGTTGAAAAATGTGACCGGCTCTGCAAAAAGGGATATTATGTTGCAAAATTTGAAAAATATGTTATATACATAGTTGAATTTGTCACATCCTAAACTTTAATTTGGTGTAGGTTTGACCCCCCTGTGGCATTTTGTGTTCTTGATATATATTGACATTTGTATATTATTTTCCAATTTAATGGAAGTGCGTTTAGAGACAAACACAAAAAAGTGCAAAGAAATAAGATAAGAAGTAATTTTGATCAACATTTAGTTTTCATCTTTATTCATCAATATTAATGTTTCTGCAAATAAATTATGAAAATATACATATAATAGAAACCAACAAACCAAAAACAAAAAAGATCACTTATCTCAAGATTTTTTCGCCCGCTTCACATAGAACAGCCCTGTGTGTGTTTTCACATAGTGTGACATAATACCCTTTTTTGTAGAGCGGGTCACAAATATGTTTTGACGTAGCAAATGTCACACTATGGTACACCATGTTATATCGTTTATAGCTACTTCTATTTCAGGCAAGAGTAACTAACTTAAAGATGATGTTGATTGCTGAGAGAAGTTTGGGTCATTTTTCTATTTTATGTAGATTCTGTATTGTAAAATAGAACAGCCAATTTTTTTTCTGACATGAAATAACAAAAACGTGACTTTTGAGAGCTATTTTTATCAAGTCACTTGTTTGTTATATCATGGCAGAAAAATTGGCTGTTTGATTTTACAATACAGAATCTACATAAAATAAAAAAATGACCCAAACTTATCTCAGCAATCAACATCATCTTTAAAGCTTGTATCAGGGATCCACTTTGTGAGTTGTACTTAAACACGCACAGCAAAACTTTGCAGTGATACGTCGAAGTACTGAAATTCCCTCAACAGGTTCTACATACAACAGGGACACTGTGTTTCAACTTGGTAGAATGACTCCTGTCATAAAGTGATGTACAGTCAAGCCCTCTTTTCCAAGTCAAATTTGATACTGGTTTTCACACGTCGCAAACTATGGACAGCTATCAGTGACAGGCTCTTTACGTATAAATATTGAGTGTTTCTTATGGCTCGCCACTCAAACATGCACGATTTCTACTTTACACTTACTCTGTGAGCGTGTTTGTGAGTTGGCTGGCCCGTCAGCTATGCTGCTGTCGTCGGTGTGTGAATACGGCTTCTTGGACTTCCGACTAGGGTTAAGAGGATCCATGGCCTGTAGGATCTCAAGACTCTTAATCTCCGGAGTGTAGCGCTGATCATTCTGACTCTGCATGTTCAAAAAGGTCGATCAGAAATTGGAAGTGTGACCACTTTCCTCATTGGCGCACAGCCATGCCTCTAATAATAGACAAACTATGGAATTCTATGTGGTAATGTAAATAAACGCACACAATGTGTACTACTGTTGTGTGCACAGTCAAGTAGAAATTAGCTGCACAGCGTGAATTACAAATTAATATACTGGGGTATGGTTTATTTGGAAGAGGTGAGTTGGCCTCAGCGACAGTGGAAGTTACCCTGTCTGGGTCTACAGGTCCGAAAATTTGAACAATTTCTCTGGAATCTCTGAAGAATTATCTTCTATTTAGATCTGGGTCCAGGCAAACTGTACGGGTGGTATGATTGGCAATTCAAAATGTCACTTACTGTGATCGTAACCCTTTACCTAGAGTGGCTTTTAGCCTCCTTATTGGGTGATTTCAATAAAAAAAAGTTTGCAAGGGGTTGGTGTATGTTACTAAACTTTACAAATGGCTCACAGAACCAGGGCAAATAAAATTTTAGTTCCACACCCCAAAAACTAAACAAGCACGAATTCGTGCAGGAGCCGCGTCGTCCACCTATGAATAAGTAAAGCATAGTAAATGTTGTAGCGCCCTCTTCTGTTGAGCCAATTCGCAAAAACGAATTTGGCACACCAAGAAGAAGAACACAAGAAGAAGAAGAAGAACAACGCTAAGCGCTTAATATAGAGCCTCGTCTGTAATGCGACGCGGCTAAAAATAGTGTCATGCAATAGATATGCTATGACATATTAAACCATCCAACTCTGCCTAACAAACAGACGTCTCTACTTGTCCATTAGCAATTTCATAAACAAAAAAACACGATGAAATTTTTTGCGTGATAAAAGAAATTTGACAAGAGCAGGACTTGCACCTGGGACCTCCCTATTACCATATCAACGCTCTTCCAACTGCTCTCTGTTTGCGATCTCCCAAAATCATAAACCCATAATACCATATAGCTAGGGATCTCGTTCCATCTTTACAATACAACCTGGAAAGCTGCAGTGTGGTGATCTCTTTACAGGATATTATACAAATAATGGATGTTTGTGAGTGCGATGGTAAGAATAATTTCATGAGGTGACAGATGGAATGTTTTCCATTCCACTGAATACAATTATTCTTTCCATTGCACGAATGTGAAACATTTTGTTTTATACAACACCTGAATAAATCCTCGTCATCTGATTGGTCAGAGCACAACCGATGGTGTGACCGTGGAAGTTCTATTCACCGTTGAATAGAACTTCTATTTACCGTTGAATAGAACTTCTATTTACCGTTGAATAGAACTTCTATTTTTGTGGTGTGGCCGTGCCGGGACGAATAATTCAATGCACGTGATCCACGATTTACCAATCAGATGATGGGGATATATTCAGGTGTTGTATAAAACTTTTATATTATATAAATCATCACACAAACCATATGGGAAACTGACAATATAATTCGATCAATGTGAAAAGTAAAATGTGTCAAGAGTAGGACTTCAAACTGTGATCCAATGTACTGGCTATCTACCAACTGAGCTATCTTTCCGCGGTAGGATCTACTGTACCTAATTTCTGGGATTTAGATATTTGACAGGCCACAGGCGTTAAACATTGTTCCCTCATGTCATAATTATAGGTCTTTATGTATTTATGTCCTGTGTGTTATGAAAGATGATATAAAAAAAATAATCAAACCAAACAAAAATAATTGACAAAATCAACTGATACCCACCTTGAGGTACTCCAGCACCGTGGTGACCAGTGTCTCATACACCTCCCACTGCTCAAAGTTGTAAGCCCACTTGACAAACTTGACCACTGCACTGACCGGTATGCCGTCCTCCGACCGCGCAGCCAGGTCCATCAGGCACTTATCCTGGGTCACTCCGGCCAGGCTGACATCGGTGGCCGAGTGGGGACCGCGAGGGCTGTGCCCTGCTCCACCTGAAAGTTAAAAACAAAGAGCAATTAGATTCTCTAGCTGGATAGTAAATCAAAGCACCAATAGGTCTGACAGTCAAGCTTAGTGTGCCAGTTCATCTTGCAGCTCTAGGGCATATTCATGTCTGTGAATAAACCTATGAAAAGCCTGAAATTGAGTATGGCTGCTTAGGGAGAGTAGGGCAAGTTGAGCCATGGGGTAAGTTGGGCCACTCACTAGATTTGCAATTAGAAATGAAACGGCAGTGAGATACTGCTTTCTGTTGGCGACCGTTCATGAATTCTCTTTTGCTATACAAGAAAAGCCAGCTCAGATAAAGGTGCACATGCCCTGAAGAAAAATGGGAATTTTAACTACAAGAGGTGAAAAGTGCATTCACAGTATAAATTTTGCATAGGTTTCTTTTCTTTCTAATCCACTGATAGCATGAAATTGTTGAAGGACTGGGCTTTTATTGGCCAATTATAAAGTTGAAATTGTAAGTTGGGACAAGTTGAGCCAGTGAAAGTGGGGCAGGTCGAGCCCACATTCTTGTGTGAATTATGCTAAGTTTTAATTTTTTTTGCTATGGATGCCAGTCTTTTAGGATTGGGATAAACGATGTACAAAGGAAAACAAAATTCCTCTAAAGAAGTTTAGAACTGATTGTCTAAATTTAATCTATCCAAGTATCTGACAACCAACACTGGTTTTGACCTACTATGTTGTAAATAGCAGTACAATAAAATGATAGATTCAACAGTTCCTTTGGAGCCATTTTGTCATGCAATATCACCCAGGGGAAACCAGCCAATGTTCTAAATTGGGCACCAGCAATAACACAACCTCTTTTCGAAATCTTTTTTAACTGTAACAGCAGATTTACCTGCTATTATCTCCATCCCGGCAAAGAAAAGTTCAGAGTACGTGTCCAGTATGTGATCCTCGGTGTCCAGAGCAGCAAGGCTGGTCAGTAGCGTCCGGCGAGTGCTATCGGCCAAGGTCTCCAGGATTGCCAAGAACTGGGCAGCGCTTCCCTCGAACATGTCTGCAAGGAGTCTCTCCACAGCTGTACGAGGCCAGGGGAGCTATACGAATGGCAATAAAAGGATGACAGCGTATGAATCACAACCTGGGTGACAATTCCAGTTGGAACCAGTTAAACTTTCAACTGGTTTGAATTGTTTTAAACTGGAATTAACTGGTGTCCAATGGTACCTGTTGGATTAAACTGGTATCATCTGATAGCTCAACTGGATTCAAGAGAAACTTTGATTTGTATGAAACCAGCTGAAGGAACCAGCGACCAACTGGTAATTCTTGTAGTGTCAACAGGAACCAGTTGAAAACCAGTGCATACCAGTTAAACCAGATCAAAACCAGTCACCAATTACCAGTTCAACTGGACCAGTTGGAACCAGTTAAAACCAGTCAAACTGGTTTCAACTGGAATTTTGTCCTTGGAATGAAATTCAAAGTTACATTGGATTTCACACCATGCAAATGATGTCACGTGCAGCACACTGCATGCCCGCAAATTTCTTTGGCTGTGTATATTTTACCTCTTCATCAAGACTGACTGTCAGCAAATATTCCATGATTTTAAATCATTATAAATCCTCCTACTATTATAACTATCACAACCTATCGAAAACCAACCCCCATAGTTTTTGTGTGTTACAATCTATCACTAAACAGGTTTTAATAGACAGGGTAATTTGCTCCATTTTTGCACCGAGAGAGGGAGGGTTAAAAGACACCATTTTCTAAAGTCAACAACAGTGATCAAACAACCGGAAAAAAACATTCAGCTAGACACTAATAATTATTTTAGGGGAAATTTTTTGTTTTCACTTCATGTAGTCTACCGCATAACTGCAACGATAATAACTGATGAGGCAACTTTGGGAAACTACATAGAAAAGCCCGAAATGAAGATAGATTCCATTCTCAGTATTAAAAGGGTCTGTGGTTTTCCAATCAGGAAATCAACAGTGAAATTTGTTCTATATTTGAACATTTCATGACATATACATGTATGCCAATGTGCAAAAATTGCCATACAGAATAAAGAAAGTTGGGAATCTGAGAATATTTTATCCATGAGCATATGAAAACCTGAGTAATTGGAATCTAAACATTCTCAGTGTTCAGCCAAAATCTTTCCAATTAAAACACATCATATTCTTACCATGCTTTTATTACCTGCTGTACACGCACTAATTTGAAATAATGATAAAAAGGAATTCTAGATTTATATCTGTGCAAGGGCAATTAAGTAGAGAAGTTGGTACAGTGAGTTGGTATATGAACCTGGACAAGAATGTCTGAAATCCATTGGAGGGGGGAGCTGCAGAGGGTCAAAGGTCAGAGAGAGAGAGGTCAGCGAGAGGAGGGAGCTACTCACACTTCCTTGTTTTTTCACGAGATCGTCAAGTCTCTGTTTGGAGGTTTTATGCCAGACAAGACGGCCGTCACTGGCTAGAATGGTGACTGTGCGGCACTCCGTGGGCTGGTAGAAGGGTTTGCATGCGTGTCAGATTTGCACCAACAGTTTTATACATCAATGTGATTGTTCCGTTTTTGCTTTTTTTTCCCAGATTTGTTACACATTGGTGAGGTCACACATTGCACGAGGGTTTTTGGGTGTGTCTGTTGTTAGTAGGGGTATCAAAGCCTGTGGGGAAGCATAGGTGGTCTATTTACTCTACTGTTAGGAAATGGTGCTTGACTTGTGGAAGTGGGTTGGCAAGGTGTGGTGAAGAAGATTTGAAAAAAGATGTGGGAACAAGAAATTAACGAAGAGTATCTTAATCACATCAAGTGTTATTAAGACTCACTTAAGAACTTATTTATGACCAGGACTGTGTTAAATACAAACAGTTCCACAAATACATCACACAACAATTTCAGGATTCTGAGTGAGAACTGTGCAGACTTCACAAAAGTGAAGACTTTTGAAAATAATCATTTGATTCCTAAAGCTTTATGATTCGATGTATGCACTGCAACCGTGTACATACTTTATGCATTGCACATCTAATCTTTTGGCCATTTGACCAATCAACCGGAGTTGCCCAGCAATGACTTACAGAAAACAGGTTTTGCCCAATTCCAGATTGAAATACAAATCTACATGTAGTGAATGTGAATTGTTTATGCAGACACTATCAAACACACAGTCGTACTTTCCTATACTCGTGAAGACAATGCTTTGTGTTTCCTATTCTTCCTTTAATATAACCCAACCCCATAGACTAAGCACGTATCTTTACGTTCGAGGACCAATTTTAACAAAAGACCGACTCTCGAGGACAAGAAAGATTCTTTTGTATTTTCTTTCTCCTCTTGTCCTCAAACGTAGTACAATACAAGAGCCCACACGTGTGTCAATCGGGGACCTCCTATTATACTCATATTGTTCATACTTTAACTTTTTGGCAGGGACCCTCATTGGTTTTGTACAGAATTTTCAACCGGGGACCTTTCTCAACCAGGGTCCTTTCTCAACCAGGGACCCTTTTGTCCTCTATTGTTAAAGGTCCCCATTTGGAAGCAAAAACAAACCCACACACACATGATAATCAGAGCTGTGACTTGCTATGAAGTATTGGGTGAAGTGGTACATGTAACTGGCATATGATAAGCATGTGGTTTAAACTTGAAGGCTTACTTCAAAGTATAAAAGGTGATTAGGCTATAGGTCTCCTACCAAGCTTAATTATACGCATGACATGGTTTCAAAGTCAGTTGTTTGAAATACGTAGTGATAACATGGAGAAATAAATTTGAATCTTAATGAAAACAAAAAGTGTGTCTGAACTGGGACTTGAACCTGAGACCTCTGGATTACCACTACCAACTGAGCCATTGGCATCCTCCTAAGTCGTCAATTATCTAGAGTTGTTTAATAATCGAGTCATCATAAGTCCTCGCAAGTCACATCACAAGTCACTTTACAAATCTGGTCTCCAGCCATGTAACAAGCTATTCAAACAAACTATAATTATAACAAAAGCATTCCATTGTCATTGTTCATCCACTACATGTAGCTTGTGATCCGACTTGTGATCCGACTTGTGATCCGACTTGTGATCCGACTTGTGATCCGACTTGTGATCCGACTTGTGATCCGACTTGTGATCCGACTTGTGATCCGACTTGTGATCCGACTTGTGATCCGACTTGTGATCCGACTTGTGATCCGACTTGTGATCCGACTTGTGATCCGACTTGTGACGACCACAATTATAACTCTGCAATTATCTTTACTCAGGTGAGGAGCCAAAGCAGAGATCACGACTATTTAAACATTTAGTTCACACAGCTCGGAACCATACACAAAATACAAAGACTTAAAAACAATACATATCGCACAATGAAAAGAGTTAAGCTGGGAAATGATTTCATAGGGTGTACACCTTTTTATCTATGCTATTCAAAACACATTCTGACATGCAGCAGCATAACTGGGGTCCACTTTGCAGGAGGGAACTTGATGGTGCAACCATTTTTCTAGGGGAGCGACTTCAGGCAGAGAGTACAACGAATAACTTTTTTATGACACAATTACTATTTCCAGTGGGTTGAAGAGAGGTCGCAGCAGGAGAGAGGGGCAGCACTGGCCACTGCTAACATGTACCAACTCTCCTCTACCCACACTTATTCCCCCCCCCCCCCAACTTCATTTAGATGAATATTCCCAGTATGGGTCAAATCAAGCCCAGATTGCGGTGTCCATGAGCAAGACATTTTATCAGAATGTATTTTCTCCAGAGGCTGAATATATCAAATGGGAAATTTTCATGGCTACATGAATATGAGTCCGATGACCAAGGTCGTTGCTGATTTGAGTGAAACAACACATGTAAATTTGCAAAACAGTCTTGTACTATCAATAAGCCAGTTCGGTATCCCAAAGGTCAAAGGTTCTTCGGGATAAAATTACTGACATAATGTTATGCGAAAGCCCATTCTGATTGAATTTAACATGTGCGCGCGTTGTGTGACCACCTTGCGCGTTCACACGGGCACGTTAGGTCACAGGTCATTCGGGATAACTATGTCATTGTGCACATGCGCAGTTGAAATACCGAACTGGCTTATTGTAATGATGTTATTCAATTTGTAACTGAGGCCATAACTGAACCTTTCCCTTACATTTAAGCAATTTATTGGGAATCAAATTTAAAGTTAATTCAAAGTACAAAATGTAAACATGACTGCATACTGTGCTTCAAGGTGAAGTTGTGATTTTAACACACACACAAACACACCGACATCAAACATGCCACAGCAAACCAATGAGATTACACCAAACCAATCAAATGCAATACAAACATATAATCCACCACTTGACAAATATTGAACTCAGAGATATTTAAATTTCTACTCTCAATCTCCCCACAAAAACAAAAACAAAAACAAAAACAAAAACAAAAACAAAAACAAAAACAAAAACAAAAACAAAAACAAAAACAAAAACAAACCAAAAACAAAACCAAAAACAAAAACAAAAACAAAAATAAAAACAAAAAACACCCCCAAAACAGAGTAATCCATTGTCATTGTTGGAACCAATTCATACTTGTCACATTAAGCCAACAGAAACATTAAACGATGCATGAAATAAAAAAGAAATGATTTTACATTAGTATATAAATTGCACATGAATGAATGGACATAGGTTGTTTACTTAGCACTGGAATTATTTTGCACTTAATTAGTTTGCCATTCCGACAAATCTGATGCCAAATTTGTTGCATTTCATTTGACAGATATAGATACATAGTAGTATTGATTTAATATTCTGAAGCCTTTTTGTACAGAAATATTCTACAGCAAGAGATTTCCCAGCAGGGCACATGAATAGACAAATTTTTACATCGACAAAAATAGCACCAATCTGCTCGGGGCTCAGTGCTAAACAACCTATGTCGCGTTCGTTCATGTGCAATTTATATAAGGTAAAATCATTTGAATTTTGAAAAGTCGCTGATCAAAATGAACAAAAAGGGGCTACATGGACACTGAAAATTATCTTAATACAGGAAAAAAAACTACTGAATATGCCATTATGCTACTTAGCAACCAGTAACAAAAATATTCATTTCAGATTAACCCTAACAGTACTCAACCCATCAAAACCCAACAGCATGTTTGGTTGGGATGGGTACTGGACCCCCAAACCGAAGTTTGGCATACCACCAGTTTGTGTGTACAGTTTACCATAATGGTGTTGGAATTTGCAATGATTGGTATGGTTCCTAGTCAATTATACTAGGGGGTTAGGGTTAACATGCAACTAGATCCACGGTGTGATCTTTTGCTAAGATGCAGAAATTTTGCTGGGTTTTAAACTCATCAAGTTTCTTGTAACTCAATGTGCATTAATGCAACTCCAAAGGAATTTAAACTGGGAAATGAGATGCCCACATTGTCCTCCGACCTCCATAATTTGTAAGCTGAACATAATTTATCCGGATTTCATTTGATTTAGATGTTGTCATAGAGGGTGGGGCTTTACGATAAGTTCTCGTTGTTTGACTCACCGACTGGGCGTCCTTCAGGTTACTCCTTGTTTTGGGGCGGAGAAGGCCTTTGGGTTTCTTCCTTGTGTCAAACACTGCACGCTTGTACACCATTATGCCCAACTGTTAAAATCGGACAAGAATAAAACCAGACTTAAAGCCACTTTATTTTGTTGGAACAAATGGGCAGAAGATCCCTTGGCAACAAAATATGATTATCTGAAGACCATTCAATAATCACAATTTCAAAACAGGCCATCTCCCTTTCCACTTTGAATAGAAAATTACATCCAAGTGGCTTATAGTGTGAATCTGAACATTCTTGTCAATAAATGTGGAGGGTCACTAAATGAAAGCGTCATCACTCCCTCAAAAATACTGCCTAAGATATGAGTGCATCCTTGGTTGAGTTAGTACTTAAAGCTAACTAGCAAGGTCAGCTATGCTATAAGATCAAAGGTTTTTCACTGAGTTCGGGTATTACTTTGTGTGCAGTTTAAAGTTAGACAAACCAGCACAGGACTTATTACATACCCGGACAGCAGCCTGTCTGAAGATGATTTCAATCTCACTGCTCGGTGGGGCCGAGCTGATTTTCTCCAGTTGACTGAGCTCGCTGACTTTGCTCAGGGCACGGCGTGCGAAACTCTGTTACGAGAGAATAACAGGGTTATGTGTCTGACTTTTGTTCAGCAATATTAAAGATTTATGCAAAATTGGCTAGTACATTATTTACAAGTGCATAATTACATGTTTCTAACAGTCTGAGCAAAAATTTCTTAAAAACCTTTGATTTTTTTTTGCTTGAAAATTAGTGACCAAAAATTCATAGCAAAAAGGTCTAGACCTACACTGGATACAGCACTAAGTAACAAAAATCTTAACCTCTTGAATACGAATGATAGCCATAGCCAGTATTTGAAAAAGACCACCTGGCCGGTTGACATCTATAGGCGCATTCCTGCAAATACTCAATCCATTTATGTTTCAACTACATTTTTCTTGAATAGGAGTGTAATGAATAGATGGAGCTTTTTCAAACAAAGCTTTCATTCACACGAAAGGGGGGCTCCAAGTGCAATAAACAGGGCCAACTTATTCAGTGTGGTGCCTATTGTTTGCGTTTATGCTCAACTGCACAGCCCCGTTCATGGCATACCAGCACCCCATCAATAACAGCCGGAGGAAAGGGGTTAAAAAAGAAAAATAGAAATGAAATTGACTTCTGCACAAATGAATATCCACCAATGTGCATTTCATTTGAAAAAACAACAAAAAAACAAAAACAAAACAATGTCGTCTCATACAAAAATGTACATTTTGTTTTACCTCGGCATGCTGGGAAGCCTTGCAGTCATAGTAACACTGGCATACAGCTGTGTACAGAGTGGTCCTCCATGACAGATAACGGACAGAAAGGAGAGGCACAGAGTTCTCCATGCACATACAAGCCCACAACAGGAACTCCAACACCTAGGTTGATTCAAAAATAATCATCCAATGAAATCAAACTATCAAGGATCAGTGTTTTAAACAGTGTGCCTCTGGAAGCCAAATTTCACCAGATTTCTGCTGCGCTTTATTGTGATTTTGCATTCAAATTCCTTAAGTTATGTCCCATTAATGAGTCAAATATTGGAAGTACTACCTTTGCTGAATGACCAAGTGTCATCAAGTGTCTTGAGACGCTGTAGATGTGGATTGTTCCTGCATTAAAGGCAATGAAAACCATTTTTTGAATCTGGATCTGAATTCAACTTATTGGCATCACAATGGAGCTATGAGGTAATACAGACTACGTCGGTTGGATATCAAACCTTACTTTTCACAAATATTTCCAGCAATTGTTCAATTGATGTAAATTAGAACAGAGATTTGTTTTCCCCCAATCCCGACGTAATGTATGAAGCACTGTATACTCAGTGCTTTCCAAGAGCCTGTTTACAAAAAATTCACAGGTTTACTCGGGCGGGATTCGAACCCACAACTTCCTGCTTACTAGTGCAGACGTCTTAACCATTAATGTCTTAACAATTGTTCAATTGTTAAGCACTAGCAATCTTTTAGTATTTTGACCAATGCAAACTAATTTCAACCGGTGATTGGTTTCTACTGCAAACAATTTGAAAAGAACCTCAGGTGATCAAGGTGCTTGTGTCCTTGGGCAAGAAACTTTGCTGCAATTAATTATCTACCCCCAAAGAGCAAATCGTTACTGTGTGAGATTAACCCTCCTACTGTTATAACTATCATAACCTATCAAAAAACCTAAGCCCTTCCTCTCCAACAGCTTGTGTGTTTTAACCTAAAACTCGATAGGTTTTGATTGGTAGGGTAGTTGGCTCCATTTTGGCACCGAGAGAGGGAGGGTTAATTGGTATCCGATGTGAACATCCAAGTGGTTGCCCTCAGTGACAGGTGTTAAGTACCCTGAAAGAAGTATTGGGGGGGGGGGGGGGGGGGGGTTAGCCTAGCTCCGGAGGTGGCAATGGAGCTAAACTAATTCTGTTTTTCTACAGACCAAGCTATTAAACTTTAGTGCCACCTACCATTGTACACCAGCCAGCATAGTGGTTCCCTCGGCAGGACAACCTGGGTGATGAGCCTGAGGAAGGCTAGAATCTTCAGGCACATGCTGACCGACTGGGTGTTTTGCAGTTTGGGGTCTGTTAGTAGCACCAGTTGGTAGTTGCAGATACTCTTGCCATACAGTGCTCGAAACTGCAAACATAAACAAGTAGTAATGGTAGATCAATGATATACATGTACAGGCTTTCAAGCAGGCCCAGGTGAAAAAGTAGAAGAATAGTAGGATCAAAATTTTCAAAAAACAGGACAAAAGACTTCCTTTGTTTGGGATGGCTTGGGCTCTGGAGGACAAAAGCGGGACAAAAGTTGGATTTTTGCAGGCTTTCCGGAGTACTTTTTTATTGATACCCACCCATGTCCACATTTGGCATGTTTCGTACTCATAAACACTTGTGCTCCATCCTCAACTCAGCTCTTGGAAGTCAAGTTGCAGTACTCTTGCACCCAAGCCCTTCATTGTGTGATTTGCATATATGACAGTGTGTAACACTCTAAAAAAAAAAATAAGATTTCATTTTTCAGGGAGAAAAGAAGTTGGAAAAAGTAGGAAAAAAAAGAAAAGGAATTTCAAGGAAAAAGTTGGAAAAATAGAGCAATGTAAAAACAATTTGGAGAGAGTTGGAAAAGTAGAAATACTTGAAAGCCTGCATGTAATTCCGAAGAGTCTAATTTTATATAGCTGCTAATCACAAAAGTACACAATTAGATTTGCTAATAGCAGATACAGTTTACCAACCAAAATACCATGTGATGTGCATTGCCTTTGGCTGGTTTTCCGCTTAATTTTGCTTAGCACATAAATTTGCTAAGAACGTTTTTTCTGTTTTACAGCTTAAAACCCTAACTACACCAAGCCTTGCAAACTCCAACAGCAGGTTTTGTCTAATTTTCATGGGTTCAGTACTGCAGGGCCTTGTCACCATTACTTTACATGTAGCTATGATGCCACAATTAGTCCAAGTCCAAAGAATGTGCCATAGGTATACTGCACAGTGTTGGAATTTGACAGGTTGAGGAACCCACCTAGTCAATATTGCCTAGGGGGGCCTGTACGCATGTATCTATTCCTATTATTCCAAGTGGTGTAATTCCAATTGGAATGAGAGTGTGGGATCTCTGCCGTTCGTAACTCTGCAGTTATCCAACAAAAGAAATTCAAACACACACTGAATAAGTATAAAGTAACTATTCAATCTATCACAGTCTGTTAACAGATGTCACAGTGACCAACTGGCATGTCGAATTAAATACAAATACATGCATTTAACCCTAATGGAGAGAGAGAGAGTGAGAGAGTATGCGACTGATCTGTACTTCTTTATTTAAATTTACTTTATTCAAAATCTTCATTCAAAAGTGAAGAATGAGTGGGTCTTACTGACAGTGAAAGTTACACCGTCTGGGTCTATTGGTCTGAAAATTGGTACAATATCTCTGGAATCTGTTAAACAGACTTATCCTCTGTTTACATCTGGGCCCATGAAAACCGTAATGTGGTAGGGTTAGCAATTCAAAATATCAACAACCCTACCACCTCTGATCGTAACCCTCTAGCAAGAGTGGCCTTTAGCCTTGTATTGGGCTATTTCAATAAAAAAATAATAATACAAAAACAACAAAGTTTCCACAGTAGATGAGAAAGTTGGAGAACAGCATAAGTGCTATCCAAGATTTCTCACTCACATCTATGTATGAAAACCAAGACGGGTTCAGTTGTTCAGTAGAACTTACTGTAAGGCTAGCATTGTCTGTCTCCAGACCATCTGGGAAGAATATCTCCTTCACCGTGCTGATGTCAACAATATCCTCAATGTGCTGGTCACCAAACTGGTCTAGGTAACGCCCGTAGCACTGCCACACGGCCAAGTTATACTCCTAAGAAACAAGAGTAATGGAAACTTCCAATAAATAATTGTTTTTAAAATTAAAGTCGGCATGTTTCATCAGAATCACACAGTTTAAAATTGTTAAATTTTATTAAATGATATTGTTATTCCTTGGTACTTGGTAGGGGAAATCCCTTTACAGCTCTCTTGAGCTAAACTGGGATGGTGCAGGGTGATGCCATCAATCGCCAGTTTTTTTTTTTATGGGTATCACCCAACATTGGCCAAAAGGTCACTCAAGGTGTGGGCTACAAAAGACAAGAAAGGACAGAAATCACTGGGACAAGGTATCTATTCACATTTTGTTTGAATTGTGAAAGAATGTAGGTAGATGGCAAGCAGGTTACAGGTAAGAAGTTCCAAAGAGAGGCAGTACGAGGGAAAAAACTACCTCACAGTACTAGCCTTTAGAACAGTGAAAGGATGTGATGAGACAGCCAGGCGAGTGGAGTGCCTGAAAGTTTGGACGGGGAACTAATGATGAAAGGCCACTGGAACACCTTCCATAATAGTATCGATAAAAGAGGCTCAATAAAGCATCAGAGCGACGGACATGAAGGGGTTCCAGGGAAGATCCAAGGTCCAGACCAACCAAATTTGAAACACACTACTGAATTTTATATAAAAGGGACAAGCCAGAACACCAGCCCAGATGAGGCTGACAAAAAGCTGTAAATAAATAAATACGATATAAAGCTTTGCATGGTGAAAACGACGAGAAATAAATTAAAGACTGAGGGTGACACCATGTGAAAAAAACTTCTCTTTTAGGAAAATGTGTGGTTCTGAAAAGAACCGGGGTGAGAATGGATCTCAACGTTCCAGACAGTGTGCTGTCCGTCCTCAGAATAGTGAGTGAGGATGGACAGCGCACACTGTCCCAAACGTAGAGATCCATTCTCCCCCCGGTTTAGTCAGGGGGCTTATGTCGTCCCGTGGGCACTAAATGATTAGAAGATCCTATCTATCTAGTCATGTTCTTTAGGTACTAGAGAACACAAAAAATCATGTTGGCAATTTCGAAAGTGTTGCAGAGGGCGGCCATCTTGGATTTCAAAATGGCCGCCATTTCAAGCTTAATAACTCAATAACTCTGGCTCGAAATATCGTACAAAGCTGATTTTTTTGGCAAAACCTACATTCCCATGACAAGGAAGCAGTAAAACATAGATCTGAGATGATCAGAGCATTTTACGTTTGGTTTGTGTGTATTGGGAGGGGGCGTAATCATACATGCAGACTATGTGTTACGATTTTGAGTCAATGTGATAGAACTTTTGTTTCAGGGCCTTGGTTAAGGGATTGTTCATTTTAGTTGAACTTTTTGCTCTTTACAAGATGAAGTGCTTTTTAAATTTTGAGAATAGCAAGAAAGAAAGAACCGGTGTGTGCAGGCAAAATTCAAAGAGTGATCAGTTTATCTTAATTTTTTTATCATCTCAGGGAATAGCCGCAGTGAGTCAAAGTTCGTTTAGGGGTTAGGGAGGGTGGGGGTTGTTAAAGGCATTAACAAAATCTCTCTTTCCATTATTTTTATATTTGTGGGAAAGGTTGGAGGAAGAAAGATTCTGTTGAGCAAGGTCTCATTATCGGTTTTTACGTAAGTGACTGGTCTTGCAGAAATTGTTTTTGTATATATTTATACGAATAGGTTGGTGGGTATGCCAGCCGTGTGGGTGTGTGACTGACCCACCCAAAGCGCAATTTCTTTCGTTTTTTTAAAGTGGAATACGCTTCGAGGGAGTCAGTTTTAGCCACTATTTCTGCAAGATGACAGTCCTGGTATGTGCTGGCTACGTTAGAAGAATAATCAGTGGATTCTTTGATGGATCATTCCAAGAAGTAGCCGCAGCGAGTCCGAACTTATCTGGGGGAGGGGGGGGGAAGGATTTGTAAAGGCATCAACAAAATCTCTCTTTCCATTCTTTTTTATTTGTGGGAAAGGTTGGATGAAGAAAGATTCTGTTGAGCAAGGTCTTATTATCGGTTTTTACGTAAGTGACTGGTCTTGCAGAAATTGTTTTTGTATATTAACGAATAGGTTGGTGGGTATGCCAGCCGTGTGGATGTGTGACTGACCCACCCAAAGCGTAATTTCTTTTCTTTTCTTTTTAAAAATGGAATACGCTTCGAGGGAGTCAGTTTTAGCCACTATTTCTGCAAGATGACAGTCCCAGTATGTGCTGGCTACGTTAGAAGAACAATAAGTTGATTCTTTGATGGATCATTCTAAGAAGTAGCCGCAGCGAGTCCGAACTTATCTGGGGGAGGGGAAGGGGGGGGGGGAGGGAAAGGTTTGTAAAGTCATCATCAACAAAGCCGATCCTCATTCTTCCTTGTTTTTTCTAAAACAACCACCATAAAACATTGGTGAAGTTGGAGGATGAACGACTCTGTTGGTGGTGCTCTCCTATTTAATAATTTTATATTGGTGACTGGTCTGCAGAAACTGTTTTTGTGTATCTATGTAATTCCGCTGGTTGGTATGCCAGCCGTGTGCCTGTACAATCGACTCACCCAGAGCGTGGTTATTAATCATTTCTTATCTGTGGAGCACGCTTCTTGGGAGTCGGTTTATGGCCACTGTTTCTGCAGAGTGTCAGTCAGCGGGTTAGTTTTGTGGCATTGTCAATACACCAAACGTCCGGGGGCCAATTATTATGTCTTTCCCAGAGAGCGGGAGTTTCAAAAACTCGTCTCTGGTCTTGGCCACGCTAGGACATGTTTGTGCGTAACAACATGTGACTTATTTTTACTCATCTTGCAGAAATAGTGGCTAAGACTGACTCCCTCGAAGCGTATTCCATTTTTAAAAAAAGAAAGAAATTACGCTTTGGGTGGGTCAGTCACACATCCACACGGCTGGCATACCCACCAACCTATTCGTAAATATACAAAAACAATTTCTGCAAGACCAGTCACTTACGTAAAAACCGATAATGAGACCTTGCTCAACAGAATCTTTCTTCATCCAACCTTTCCCACAAATACAAAAAGAATGGAAAGAGAGATTTTGTTGATGCCTTTACAAATCTCCCCCTCCCCCCCCCCCCCCCCCCCCCTCCTCCCCCAGATAAGTTCGGACTCGCTGCGGCTACTTCTTGG